>QVNW01000523.1:0-31202 GCA_014825475.1 Pseudomyrmex flavicornis
TAACTGCAAAAATCAGTGTCTTCCAGGACGAATATCAAAATAAAACTATTTGTTACTTCTAGAGCTCGTCAAGACGCATCAAACCATGTAGTTGTAATCGCGATTATGTAATTATTTCAATTATGTTGTGCTAGGTAAAAAACGCATTTAAATGCAAAAATCAGTGTTTTCCAGGCCGAATATCAAACTATGTAAAACTATTTGTCGCTCCTAAAGCTCGTCAAGACGCATCAAACCATGTGATTTTAATCGCGATTATGTCATTTTGTGTAGTTCAAATTTGTTGTTTAGCATGAAAAACGCATTTAAATGCAAAAATCAGTGCCTTCCAGGCCGAATATCAAAATAAAACTATTTGTCGCATGTGGTCATAATCTCGATTATGTCATTATTTCAATTTTGTGTTGAGTGAAAAATGCATTTAAATGCAAGAATCAATGCTTTTCTGATCGAATATCGAAATATAAATGTTTGGTACTTTTAGAGCTCGACAAGACGCATCTGACCATGTGGTTATTTTCTCGATTATGTCATTTTTTTCATTTTGTTGTGGTGAAACAAAAACACATTTAAACGCGAAAAACGATGATTGTTCTTTGTTGAATATCGTGATGAAAAGTAGGAATCATTGATGTAAAGTTTGTAAACATATACTTAATGTTACATAGTATTACGACGATGGTGTACACAAATGAATGGTTATTTTTAAAGAATATGTAGAAGTGTGTGTATATTTTTCCGTCCCACTTTGCACAGATTGCGGACTGTCAAACGCAGTAATATTTACTGCTTATAGTGTGGTTAAAAAATATAGGACACGCATGTACATAT
The DNA here is from genome assembly GCA_014825475.1 of Pseudomyrmex flavicornis. Classification (NCBI taxonomy): domain Eukaryota; kingdom Metazoa; phylum Arthropoda; class Insecta; order Hymenoptera; family Formicidae; genus Pseudomyrmex; species Pseudomyrmex flavicornis. Next base: position 832 of record QVNW01000523.1, read on the forward strand.
GTAACTTTGTACGAGTAAAGTTAAAGTATGATATTTTAGAAAAAAGGAAATAATTTGTTTTTTTTAATTTTTTTGCTCGTGCACAGTGCACAGTATAGAACGGCACTTTGACTTGTAGACATATCACGGAATAGAACCATGTCCACTTGTGGCGTACGCACCGACAAGTTGCTCGTGGACATGACTAACTTGCGGGGCGGCAAAGCGATCGTAAAAACTTATGGGCCTGGCCGCTCTCAGACTTCTCTCTGCTGGTATAATCAAAAGATACGATCAAACTCCTAGGATGGCGTATGGACCAATCTGAAGTGGTCCAAAGAGCCAATTTCGCACCAAGACCAAGACCAAGGTATGATCAAAGTTTCTCGCGTATATTGCTACGATATATACTATAGGCGCGATAGTTGTGTTTTATAGGTTATGTTATTTTATATTTTCTTCGTAAATATTTTTTACAAAGTGTGATTGTGTTTGATAGTTTGATAAAATATGGTGGAAAACGTGATACAGCGTGGTTCTGCAGAGAACAGCAATGAAACGGAAAAAGAAGATTCCGATAGGGATGTGGATGGTAAGTTTTAGGATAGATTATGTAGATCTAATATAATTTCATTAATACGTATGATTATGTTATTATATAATTAATATTATGTGTAATATAATCATGACATTTCTCTTCTATACTTTCATAACATATTATTTACATATACAATTATCATTTTGCAGTATGTTTTAAAAACAAAGGTTTATAGAAATATATAAGGAAAACAAAAAAGTAGGATATAAAGAACTTAATAATATATTGCACTTTTGTTTTCTCAATGATTTGTATTAATACACAAAAATTATCACATGTCAAATGATGTAAGAGATGATAATCACAAAGTCAAAAAATATGATGATTAAGAGATTAAGGCAAATATCTATTTTGCAGAACTTTTTCAGTAAGTTAAAAGAAGTTTTTGTTTTTATTGATAACACATATTGTAATAATTAAAGAATATTGAAATAAAATTTATAGAATTCTAATTTGAGAACAAAACACTAGGTATGGCATATCTAAATAGCATACTAATACCAATTTGCTTTATTATAGTTGTATTTCTGTTTCTTTGTATCATAAAAAAATTTGAATTAAGTTTGACTAAGTATATAGCAAATCAAAAGTGACTTAGTATGACATTTCTGTTAAAATATTAAAGTGTATTTTAGGAGAGGTAATATTATTACTGTTGTAATAAATATATCTCTCACAAAGTATATTACATAGGATTATAACACTAGCAAATCGCATCAAGAGCTGTAAGAGCTAAAATAAATATTTGCCATGTATATATATACATATCCATATATAGTTTTTGAAAATACATAAAAATATTTTTATGTATATGAATATATATTATGTATTGGAGTTTTTAATTGACTTAACATATCAATATTGTCAATGAATCTCAGTCAGTAAAGCAAATGTATGAGTATTGGTACTCATTAAAAGTAACTTTCTTTAGTATTATACATGTGACATGAAATAGCTAAAAGTACATATCATATTTTAAGTATGAGTATTGGTACTCAGTAAAAGTTACTTTCTTTAGTACTATAGATGTGACATGAAATAGTTATGAAAAATAAATATCATAAATATCATACAGTATCATATTGTGCAAAATTATTCTAATTATTATATAATTCGTTATCGTATTGTCGATGTGACATGTGTCATAAAAAATTGTGCCTCTCATTCACGCACGATGACATTAGTAATATATTAAGGCACAGTTTATAATCCAGTCTTTTAATGTCCGTTTCGTACAAATTAAACTTTGTAATTACGCAAGTTTGTTTCTTTAGACATCTTTGGAATTAATCAAAGAACATTAGAGAATATGATGTAGTGGAAGATGTGATGATTGTGAATGTGCGAAAGGTATTTTTGTTTTTGTCCTTGGATAAAACATATAAATATAAATGTGGAATATGTAAGATTATAATACAAACGCTAAATGGCCCATTCGGGAAACTCTGATAAGTTGAATACGTATGTGCCCCATGTAGGGAACGCAATCGCAGTGATGACGAGTGTGATAACGCTAGGTCCGATACCGGCGATGATGAAATCTTTTGTTTTTATGCGTCCGGCGGCGCTTGCAATCGCATTGGGTGGAGTACCGACGGGCAAGTGAAACGAAAATGAGCAGCAAAGAGCCGCTGGTAGCATTAAATATAAAGGATGTATTTTAATAACTACACACTGAAAAGAAAAGAAGAAAGTAAATACACTTGCAGAAAATAGTGTATCTTGTAAAATAATTGCATTATTTATAAATCTTGCATTTTAATATGTAACGTACTTTATGTATAAATTAATGATAAAGTGTTTATTTGAGTCTTGCACTCACCATTTCTGCTAATACTGGCAATATGATATTTGCGACAGCCACATTAGACGTCAATTCTGTCACATTTTCGGCGAAGAAGCAAACAATGAGCAATATCGCCACTATGTTGATCTTCTGCAAACCTATCAGTGACTGACCGAGCATCCCCGACAGTCCCGACTCAGTACTACCTGCCGAAATGGCGAATCCACCGCCCAATACAAATATTAGACTCCAATGCATCTTCTGATTTATTATTTTCCACGTTATCAGTCCGGATGACGGTTTCGTAGGCCGCTTGCTTGGATCTTTGTCGAACGCCCGCAAGAAATCTAACTTCGACGGGATGAAGAAGAACAGTATCGTCACGCACATGGCTGCCGTGGAGTCCTTGACACGTCTACAAATTTCGAAATTACATGATTATCTCTTGCGTTTTAAGCACGTTCGCATAATGAACTCACAAGTTGGTGACATAAGCGGCCCAACCCGGCATAAATCCAGGATTCCTGAAGAACCACAAGAGCACGACGATAATGAATAAAATTCCTACGGAGGATTCATGCCACGAGATTGATCCGAGTTCCTTGTATCTCTTCTGAATGACCGACGCCGCAACTTGTTCGCCCTGCTGTCCGATGTCTATCGCGCGAGCGTCTTTGCTTTTCGGTCTGAAGAGACCCATGTACATCACCTGCAGCCACAACCATGTCAAAAGACCCATCAGCAACATGGGCGGTACCGAATACAGCATCCAGGAAGCGAAGTTTATTCCGGGACTAAGGGGAAAGCGTCTGAAAAATGAATATAAAGTTTTTAAATTTATCGTAGACTCGGGGTTGTATTTCAAAATTCAGTGCCAATTACTCAAAATTTATAACACACGTTACATATAAGTAGATTCTCATTAGTTGACAGTAAATTTTGAAAAACATCCATAGCATTATCTCGTATTTTCAAGATAAGTTTTGTGAAATTCGCGTGTGAGCACGTACTTCTCTAGAAAACCTTTGAACGTTAAATTGGTGCCGCTTCCGACAATAGTGCCAATACCACCGAGACTTGATGCATAAGCTGCTACGAGATAATATACCATTGTACTGTGCGTTGGCCTTTTGTTTCTGCAAATTTAGTAATTTTACTTTCTTAAGTCTGACAATAGAGAAATATATCAAATCTCCTAGATAATAAATCTACATATAGTTGAAGTAAATAGATTTATTCTCCGAACTAGAATTGAAACACATTGTTTTGTTATTTGAATATCTGAAAAATAGAAGATAAAAAGAAAGATAACAAATATATTTACGCTTCTCCGCTATTCTCTTCGATTGTTCCTTCGGTTTGGACGAACATATTTCCGAGTCCTTGCTGAAATTAAATTAATTTCGCGTGAATTGCTTTCCTTTACATCTCACGAGATTATACAAGACTCTTCAAAAAAGAACTGAAAGAACTCACCGCTTCGAGTTCCACAAGAACAGTTTCCATTATGGGTATCATCATTGCAGTGGCGGCGGTATTTGAAATCCACATTGAGATAAACATCGTTACGAAGAACAAGCCCAACGTTAACCTGACGAGCAACAATAAATTGTTTCATCATTTTGAAACTTGCGATCGAGATTGAATAACGCGAGCGAAAAGCACCTTCGATGACTGCAACCGATAGTTTTGATAATGAATAGCGCCACTCGCATATGCAGACCAGAATTCTCGATGACCACCGCAATCACTAGACTGCCAACGAACATCATTGTAGTGTCATTCATATAACATAGACATGTTTCGTTAGTAGACATGATGCCCAACAGCGGATACAGCACCACCGGAATCATTCCCGTGACGGGTAATGGTACGACTTCAGTCACCCAGTACATTGCCATTAACGCGACGACGTATAAACACTTCATTGCTTGAGGCTACGATCACAAAAAGAAAAAAAGTTTTGAATGAACTGAAAAATTGTATATTATAACAAATTATTATATCATAACACATAGTATTTAATCATCATTAAGAGATACATACTTTATCACTTTCGACTGTCAGTATCGGTATCAAGACTAATGGCCACACTATCACGATGAAAGATCGCCAATAAATGGCTAGGAATTTTAATAACAATTTACCGAACCCGGTGGTTTTCCTGAAATTTTCAAAAAAATGGAATGAAGAACTATTGATACCGCCGCCGAAGCCATCGTTTTTTTTACTGAAACTAAGTTGAAAGAGTTTAAAAAAATGCAGATCGTATAATATTTTATGTCTCCAGAATACTTATATTATGTATAAGTTTAAAAAAAATGAAAAAGCCATTAGCTTATCTCGCTAATCTCATGTCGTCACGAAATAATAAAGAGAAATACCTAACAACACCGGGATTGAAGAGCTTAATAATCGCGAAAGATTATTGCGAAGTAAACATTAACGCGCGGAGTCTTATTATATTTCTTTTCCTTTGTTCAGTGTTCGCCGAGCTTTTGGGTAACGACAAGAGGGCTGTAGACAGCCCCAGCATCCCTTTCCAAGAATTCCTCAATTCATTGTTTTCCCCTACTTTTCTCGTAGCGTCCGATACCAGAGCGAGAACTCTGGAGGTCAACGAACCTTCATTAACTCCAAGCTTGAAGAGCGAACACTCTTGGCTTAATAAAGTTTTCAGTTTACCGCTCAGTTTAAATTACATTTCTTTTATTTTTATATTAGGATTTTATTTTATTTCTTTAATTTTCAATTTTTATCTTTTTTCTCTTTGTTGTGTTTTTTTTCTTTCTCGATGTTTTTTTCTATTCAATTGTAATGCCAATCGCGCGAAGTCCTTATCGCGACACAGGCGACCTTACATAGGAGGACAAAAGATTCGAATCAAATCGAGGACCCCGTGGTATTGTTCTCCCGTGACCTTCGCGATTTTTACATATATACATGCATTTGTAACTGTGACGCGCGTCGTTTATGTGACACCGGTTATGCATTCTCCCTTTAGCACGCGTGGTCGCTTAATCGAGGTAACACTATCGTTCATCCCGACTTTCATGCTCGTTTAACCCTGGGCTATTTACATCAATAAAAATACGACGTCGGTACGTGTGTTTTATAGCCACTTTGAAATTATCGTGATCATAAAACTTGACGTTTTTAAAGTGTACTTTGGAAAATATCAGAAAAACATAATGTCGCACAACATAATGCCGCAAAAAAAGACGATATTCGAGAAAAGGTAATATTTCTCGACAAGAAATCGGAAAAATTTACGGCCGTTTTCTTGTTTTCTAAAAAAACCTCTAGACATCAGAAATAGAATGATCTATTAAGAAAAATTTATTATTGTCTTTAACACGTTGACTGCCACAGCGTCCTGGGCAAGTAAACAACCTACGAGATATCTCGTAGGTTGGCAGTCAACGTGTTAATTAGATAAATTTTGATTAATGAGAGACGACTTTTCTGCAGCTTTTACGTAAAAAACAGTAACATTAGTGTCGTTGCAACACTGACATGACAAACAATAGAAGAATTGATGATCGATAGATAATGAAAACACAATAGCGCAATACACATCGCATTAATCGAAATTGCTAAATAACTGGTTTTTTAATGCACGTTGTTTATGAGACGTGTCAATCCTCGACGAACAGAAATTATGGGTTATTCTAACAGATTGTAAAAACATTCAAGATAATTGGTAATTGAGTGCTTATCATTAAGCATTCACAAGTGTTGTTAATATACTAGAGAAGTTTTAAAGAAAAATGTTGTGGATTTTAAATTTAGAAATTTAAGTATAAATAAACTAATGATATATGTACATTTATTATTAGTTAATGATATATATTTATATAATATTTATATGTATATAATATTTTATATATATTATGTTTTTTATATATACATATTAATCTATATATAAATCTATATTTAAACATACAGACGTATCTATTGTTAGTTTAACCCGCGTTTTCATGCCGTTATCATCGAAGTTAATTGACACACATAAGTATAATTACGTCATTCCCTTGTCACATTTCTTTGTCTCGTACATGCTATTTATTTTCGCAATAAGTGTTTGACTGCACAATCCAAACATGTCCAAGAGAAATGCAGTTGCAATGCAATTTTACTTTATAATATTTAACTATTGAGAAAAGTGTTGCGATAACGAAAAAAGAAGCTTTTATAATTACATACGCATTTCGTGTAACTTATGTGCAGGTGTTTTGGATAATCGGAAGATGCAGAGTCACATCCATTTGCTTGCATCGTTATCACAAGCAATTTTGTTAAATAACATGTTTCGCGGCATATTTGTGGCGTGATTGTGAACATGTCATAGATTATTCAATATGCAAATCGTACAGTTATCTTTATCTCGGAAGAGATGCAACCACGAAAACTTGGCGCCAAATAATTTTTTTTTTTTTTTTTTTAGGGTTGCATGTATTATGAATTGCACTTGGGATTGTATTTTGTTTTTGTTTACGCTCAAAAGTTTATTTTTATCCGTGAGAAATAATATGTGATTTTCGATTTGGTCTATACATTAGTTTTTTTTTAAAAAAAGTCGGACATTCTTAAACATAATTCATATCAGATTCGATATTTCCGCGTATACGCACATTTTTTACATAATAGATTTTGTTTATAAATCAGAGTGCATCTAACGCGCGCAATTGAGACGTGAATTGTCGTGATCGTTCTCATTGCCGGAGCTGTAGCTTCGGTGCATCTGCAGGCGAGATGCGCGCGATATATACCGTTATAATCCGCGTGCAATCTGTAATGTACGATGCCGAGTGTTAATCTCGGATTGCCAAGGGTTAAATTCTTCCACACGCGTTGTTTCTGACTTGTTCGCACGCATTGAATTGAAACAGGCCGACGTCGTTGTCGCGTCAGAAATAGAAGATAAAGCGTATCGCGCTCCGTTTCGTCTTTCTTTTCTCGTTTTTCTTTCCGCGCGCTGAAATCTATTTCAAATTTAATAGCGCGCACAGAGACGGTCGAACTTGTTCGCGAAAACTCGAAAGACCACTGTTAACAATTACAAATAGTTTTGTGTGTGCGACATATAAATACGTGTGTATGTTTTATAACTTTATTTATCTCACAAAAAGAAAGAGCAAGATTATCATATGTTTTGATATTTTAAACTAAGGTTAAAATAAGAGTTATTTTTACTTTTTTCTTCAAAGTATTACGTACTTTTGTTAAAAGATATCCCTCGTAATACGTCCAACTTAATCTTTTCCTATGTAATCACTGACCGATTTTTTTTGCACTCATAAACGTTGTGATCAAAAAATGTTGTATATATTACATATGTGATATCATAATCGCTACTAAATGACGATACTCAGTCTTGTAACGATCACATCATCATCCGCGCGATATAAATATTAATAACTCTAATTTATCGTTCTCTCTGTCTTTCTCGATAACAGACTCTATCATATGTTCGAGAAGTCCCGTTCTCGATTGTTCATTTCACCAAATCTTTCTTGTCTAATCTAACGCGTGATATCACTTTTATTTTAGTAATGATTTTCTTTTGTGTGAATTTTTCTATTCGTGTCACAACTCAACAAAGACTTTTCGAGGCTTTTCGATGCTGTGTGCGTTGCACATACTGACCGGCCAAGTCCAGAACAGCGAAGTTAAAGTCTTGCACAGTTCAGGCCTCATCCCTACTCTCTCTCTCTCTCAGTGTATACATAAATTCTTCTTCTCTTGCGCTTCTTTCTCCCTGTCTGTCTTCATATTGATTTACGAGAAGAGGCTATGTGATATTTTTTGAGAGTCCTTTCTGAAGAAATCCCTGGTAATATAGGGTCCAGTAAAAAATAAGAACAGGCCGATTTCTTTTGAAGAAAAAATAAAAAATGTAGAAAAAAATGAAAAATATAGAATACAATGTTTTCTTAGGCTTAGTTTTCAAGAAATTCAATATTGAAATAAAACGATATTATAAATTTGCATTGTTGCATTGTATTGTTTTTTTGTCAATGTTGTATTTTTCTGTACTGTTTTATCATCGTCGTTTTTTCTCCTCTCGTTAAAAAAAAAAAAAAATCTTTTGTATGTTCTCGTATTTGTGAAAAACTGTGTGACTTAAGAAGCTGCCACTCTTATTGCGAAAACTTTGCTTGTAGATTATACTTTATGCCATCGAGAGAGGACGGTCTGGAACCAAGGCAGAAAATCAACAAGAAAATCTATATTCCTTCTTCGGACATTCGACCTTTGCGTTTTAACGATGATGCTACCGCGTGAAATAGATTCTGTTGTTCCGAACCGTGTACGCAATATCGCCAAAAAAAGGTCCGAAGAAGTGTCGTTTTATATTTCTCGACAAGTCATTTCTCTGTTATATTAACGAGACGTTTTTGAAACGAAAGAAATAGAGAAAAAAATCTGAACTGTCTCGTTAAATCTATTGAGAAGAAAGAATATATATTTAAATTTAACGTGGAAGATAAACGACATAGATGACCAACCATTTTACTGCATTAATTCACTTAACTGTATTTATCACAGTTCACAGACGAATTTCAATAGCGATCGATGCATCGTTCGATCAAATTGCAATTCACCGGAAACATTCTTTATTCCTGTCGCATTATTCATTCCACGTACGCGTCACGTTATTTTGCGTTTGAGTGAAGTCGAGCGAAACGTTCCGAAGCAAACAATCGTTTGAATCGTGAAAGCAACGTACATTTGTGAAAATAATATTTAAGATCCACTGAAGATCATAATTCCAATATAAAGAGTCAATTATATATGTTACTTACAGTTAATAATGTTACTTAGATGTGTGTCTCAAATATTCTTACTAATTATCTTGAATAAGTTCCGAGTTTCAACAGAATCGTGCGCTTAAATAAAACCTTATGCGATTATTTCTCGTTATTGAGATATACTATTGCGATATACTATCGCAATACATCTAGATTCGGGGAATAGACACAACAATCAGAGATGAACAACAAACGAAATAAAGCACTGAATTCTGCACCAATGCAATGTCGATTTGTGTTACCACGCGATAGCGAAGAATAGCCGCGAAGAACTGTTTCAAATGTCTATATATCGACAATACCATACATACGTACACGTCAATAAACATGTCTTATGACAATATATTGGTAATTTCGAATATTAGAAAAACAGCGTGAGAACATATAATCGAAGTAACCAAAATTTTATGACACACATGTGACACATTATATTTGTTTATATCGTTGTAAAAAATTGCAGCGATTACAAATATTGTGTTTTATCTTGACAATTTATGCATGTTTTTTCGCAACACGATTCATAACTTTAAAGCAATTTAATCGCGACTGTGATTTTTATGCATTTTTTTATTTCAATTTCCTCGACTATAAAAAATAATGTCTCACAAATTATTTTATTACTATTAAACATCAGGATATTAAGACACTTTATAGTTTGTGAAATTTGTTTTCATGTTTTTCTACAAAATTTTACATTAATTCTAAGATTCTATATGTCGAATCTCCATGTAACTTTGTTTTAGCGGTTGCTATTTCTTTGCAAATTCTTCGTGTAATTTTGTCATTAAGCTGGTACAATAATAATGTCATACATTGATGCATTAAATTAATCGTTACGTAATAAGTCTTGTTGCGCGTGCGCACTTAAGGAAACCAACGACAGAGAACGAGATCTCTTTCCGTGCACCACCGTACGGAATAACATTAATTCAGGTAAACGTCGGAGAAGACAATGTCTAATCCTAATTGTATAACGAATCCGTTACGGTATTCTCTCATATTTGTCTCATTTCGAATAATTCGTGTAATTACGCGGTTTGTAAGCAGACCTAGAAGAAGCCACTGTCGCAAATTGATCGTGAAGAGATAATTAACAATTGCACACACACACACGTAATATATTGTGTAATTTACACTTCGATAATAAAATAATACAAAATAAACACATAATTACAGAATATTTTTTATTTACATTATTAAAACATACGGAAATTTTTTTTATTGATTTTCACTCTATTGACCAAAGTTTCACGTAATGATGCAGTTACAAAATTTCGTACGCGATAAGAAAACACTTCGACATAATTGTTAGAAGCATACAAATGAACTGCGTGTTTTTCCTAGGATGTATCTTCATAAAAAGAGCTTTGGTAATTTCATCATGAAAATTGCATGCGATTGCTGATATAAAAAATTAAAAGATAATCGTTCCGTTGAGCGTGGTATTCCGGATGTGCGTTGTTCATGCAAAAAAAAAAGACAAAAACGAAAAGACAAATAATTGCGTTTGCGTACGGTATTATTTTTGTTTTGCGTATTTGTTGAACGCGAGATGCGTTTACGTAAGACGGAGCGAAAATTAATTGATCTGTAAAATACGTTCAAATGAATCGCATATGTTTGATGTCAAATTATTTAACCCTTTAATGTATACTAAACCAGATATGTGCCAGTTGTGTATAGCAATTTTGAAAATGCAGTTTCTTCTCATATTCTTAGTGTTTTTTTAAATAAGAAACAAATGACAACAATATTAAAATTTATTTTTAAACATTTTCACTTTGTAATTTTTAACGATATACAGATTTCTAGTGAATTCTTTTTGGAGAAATATTGTTAAGACTTGACGTATGACTTACGAACGTGTATATTATGTTACACGTGTATATTACGCGTATGTTAATGAAAAATTATACTTACAATCTAGTCACGATGTGACGAATATTCGTTGCCTTTCACAATGGCCATGCGACGGAGTTTGATAGTCTTTGATTTAATAGTTCGCATACGGGGCACCTTATTGATGTCGCACACCGCATGATTAATCATCCATGTTAATTAACGGTACAGGTTCGACCAATGACACGTGCCTATTATTCCTAAGTGTGTTTTATATACACCGACGTTTCGACTGAGGAAATGTCAATGATCGCTAAATCAATCGCATACATTCGACGGCATTGACAACATTTAGATCAGATTTCTTTACAAGGGTATTTAATTATTTTTACACCGTTTTTTTATTCACATTTTGCCAATAAGAGATCGACGTATCGATTTTTTTCTTATTTTCCAAAAATCGCTCAGAGCGACAGGAAAACTCGTATCTTTCAGGCGCATTATCATTGTTCAGGCGCACATAATAATTGTTACATAATTTGGTATCGTTGTCGGCATCGTTGGCATCGTTACGTCTCGTTTCTCCCGGGACGTTATTCGTTTCTATATACGGATCTCACGCGATTAAAAAACATCAACGCGAACGATCGTCATTTTTGATGTTTTTCCACGGTCACCGACGAATCGTATGAATCTGCAAGGTGGCGGATTCGCGAAGATATAATTTCGTAGTCGCGATGTGCTGCCGCACGACCGCAAACTTAACATTGAACTGACGTTACGCCCGCGCAGCCGAATACGAACGACCAAATTAGATCCAATTCAATTTTATCCCGAAGGTTAAAAGCACGTGAAATAGAGCCTACTGCACGCCGCTACTGTTTTAGCTGTGAAGCGAGAATTTTTCTTGAGAAGATTTTTAAAGATCTCACACGTTGTAATATAATACACGCATATTACATCTGCGACATAATTTTGAGGAGTACATCGTTTACATTGTAAACTTAAAAAGAAAAGAGTAGTAATTTAAAAATATAATTAATAATTTAAAATAAATCATTGAGAAAGAAAAATATTACTCGATACTAAGAGTCAAACTCGTCACTTTATTTATTTCTCTAGCTATTAAATATCATTGCTACTTTCGCAATAATTTTCTTAAGAATTACTGGAATTGGAGGAATGCAAACGTTCAAACAATTTTCGAATCACATTTAATTCGACAAAAATTTACACTTTCTAGATTTAAGTTGTTGTATATTCTGAAGAATCTTCATATTTCATGTTGTTTTACAGAGAAGTACAGGATATATGCGAGTCTCTCGTTCGCGGTGCTGCTATTGGGAATCGGCGTGCCTCTCTGGTGGCATACCACGAAGGTACCGCGTGTTGCACTACCCTACACCGGAATCGACGAATTGTCACAGCTGGACATCAGGATCACCACGAAGATAATCGTTGCGGCGCTGTCATACGATCGCGGTCAATTACTGACACGCGAAATTAAACAGGCATTCGCCAATGCTGGTAAATAAATAAAAAAAAAAGCTATAGAAAAAGAAATTAATGTCTTGTTTTGTAACATAATGTGACAAGATAAGAAAAAAGTAGAGTCAAAATTAAAAGTGACAAAAAACGACAAATAGAACATTTTTATGCACAGTAGATATGTTTCCTGACTTGTCAGAGAATCTGTGTGTTTGTGAAAGTATTTTGTAAAATTCGAGCATCTCTTAATGGTCGTCAGTGTGTATGTATGTACGCATAGTGATGCAAATATAAGCCAAGACCTTTGATCCACGTTTAAAAAGTTACGTCAAATCGATTACATTGTGACGTCAGTGTTGTGGAGATAAATGCGATAAAATCTCGTTAGTTGTATGATGCTTGGTGTAAACACAAACAGTATAGTCTCTGATCTCGATTTTCAGAGCTGTATCAATTAGACGTGGAATATCAAGTGATCTCCAATAACTTGCTGTTCGCTTTCGGACATCAATTCGAAAAGGTAGCGGCGACTTTCGACCTGGATGTAGGTAGCTTGCTCTTGCTGGAAACCACAAATCTGAAAGATGCCATTGTGGTTGGTCCAAAGAGAACGCTGTACTTCTCTACCACAACTAGTAAGACTTATAATCGTCATTGAAACATTTGTCTCGCATCACATGCTTATCATCTGGAACTGCGTCAGAATCAGCTTACTGGCGTATCACAATGCTTCCATTAGAACGTAAAAATGTCTGATTCGCGTTACACAGAATTGACGTAAGATCATTTTTACAACAATCGAAACTGTGTAAACAATTGAACTTATTTCTCTTTTATCGCATATTTATATCAAATAATAAATATAGCAAACATAATTATGAAACATTAATAAGAATAAAAGTGTGACAATAATAATACATATAAACATAAAATGCGTAAATTATATTACATCTTTTCCATATTAATTATTTATTTCTACAAAATTTAAACTTTTTTGCTAGAGCTTACTAAGTTTCAAGTAAGTAAGTTATCATCTATGACATCATATAAATATCTTCGCAGGCGAAGCCAAATTGGTACAAGTATTGTCGGAATGGATTCTACACGACAAATCATTGGCGCTGACGAAGAACGCGCTTGCCGAGCCTACTATGTATAGTTTAGACGAGGAAAACAGAAGGCGATTCCCAGCTAGCTCGGCGTATGACATTCTAATCACTTTAGTTAACCCTGACCCTGAGAAGTTAAAGATCGTTTGGAACTTGAAAATGGTATCCGAAGGTGCGCTCACTACTAACTACTAACACATGGAACATATGTGCGTAATGACAATATAAATTGTACTCTGTAAGAAATTCAACATTTGGTTTTACCGTCGGTGAAAAAGTATCAGAAGAAACTATGTCGAGTCTAGCACAACGTTGAAATCCTGAGGACAGAGATTTATCTTGCAATTTTTGCAGGCTACATGAAACCGTTCTTGAACGAGTTATCTATTCTAAGCAACTTCTCAGTCAAGTCGCAATGGCTGTACCTGTTATCTTTGGACATGAATCCTAGACGCGTGCCTGATAGCAGCCCGAGTCGCAGACATTTTGCTTTACGTGAGAGCGTTTTGCCGCAGCTCGTGACACCGCTGGAGAAGAAATTAGGTTTGTAGCGCGTGTAGAGAGTACATATATCAAGCATTTCTTACTGAATTTTAGCATCGCAGGTTAGCCTCCATCCGTGCATTAATTTGGTCGTCTACATGGTGCCGTGCGATAGCGCGCCCTTGCATATCTATACTCGCAGCGGACACAAACCAAGGACGGATAACAACGTGGAAGCCTTTCTCTCTCCAAGGTACATATTCGCACTTCCCGAAGAGATTACAAATTAAATATTGGCGTTGATTTCACACAAACTTTATATGCATTATATAAAATTAGTTTTATTAAAATTGTATAATTAACATAGATGGGGTGGTGTGATTTTGGTCAATCCACCGCCGGAAGCTTGCGAGGTAACGCGAGAGAATGAAACTGTTACAATCGTTCCCGAAGAAACCGCCATAGTGGGCACGTTTCTGGCACAACTTCGACTATTATTAGGCATTCCAGAAACGGTAACACAATAGCTTCTTATAATTTTATATATAATTATAGAACGTTGAATTAAATTTAAAAACTTATGTGTTTTGACGCATTTTATCGCAACGCGCGAGTATACACAAGTAAAATAATTCTAGAAACCTATTAACGGGGTGACATCTGTGCCGTTGGTGGGATTGAAGTCTCGAGATTGGGAAATCGATTCCCTACTGAGATTTCGCACCGTCGAACAATTGACTTCGGCGAAATTGACCTTGCAATCGTTGGCGCAGCTGCTCAAGGAAATTAGTAATATCGTTATCACGGACGTGGTCGGGAACAGGATCAAAACCGCACTCGAACTGGTACACCAATCTGCTGAACATCTGCAGCAGGGTGATCTCCAACGTAGCTTTATCCTTAGCAAAGAGGCTTTCGTTACCGCCGAAGCGGCCTTCTCCGATCCGACGCTTCTGGCGCTTCTTTATTTCCCAGAGGATCAAAAGTGAGTGCGACTTCGTTTTGCGACATTTCAAGCAAAAAACAAACTGGTTTTGTCGTAAATTTTACATTCTAAGTAATTCTTTTTTTGTAGGTACGCTGTGTACATACCTCTATTCCTGCCGGCGATGATACCGGTATTGCTGTCACTTAAAAATATAAAAAAATACTACTTTTCTGAAAAGGGTAGTTCAAGTAAAAAAACAGATCGTAAAGAAAGTAAGAATGACGAGGAAAAAAAACTGAAGGTCGGATAATAAAAGGTATTTATCTGCTTAATAATATGATTATGTACAATCATGCGATCGTTCGTTCGAGATCATTTCGACCGTAGGTAAATGTACAGCAAGTGACATATACCATAAGATTTCGCGTAATATGCAGTGATATCGACTGTTTCATCGCAGAAGCTCTTATCTATAGTTTCTTTTATTTGCATCTAGCGTTAAAACATAGCTATCGCGTATAATATTCGGAATATTTTTAATACGCGCCACTGGAACGTGATACATAAATTTAGTTGCATTTAAGACTAATTCCGTTAGTCGGAATCGTGCGTGATCTTAATATTGATCGCGTTAAGTACGAGAATAAATCTACGAACTGTTTTTTTTTAATTATTATTATTATCATCGTTATTTATTTATTACTCAACATCGCTTGTATAACCGGCGACAGTTTCGCACTGAGATTTTCGCGCGAAGAGAAAACATCAAAGAAAACGCGTGAAAAAAACCGATATCTGTATTTATTTCGCAAAAGAAAAACGTTCTATGAGACATATGTGTATGTGAAATCATTTGTACGAAAAAGAAAATATAATAAGCGACTTTTTTCTTGAGCTAATTTTTTTTCGTATTTGTTTTTATTCGAAGGACGAGGTCTGTGAGCAAGATCCCAAGCAATCCGCAAATATTAAATAAATTAACATCTCGCTTACTCTTTCTCTCCTTCTCTCATATTTGCTTTCTTTTTTTCACATGCGGTCAAAATATGCATACAAACACACATTATCACGCATCCAAAAACGCAAAGTTCCGCGCAACATTTTCATCCTCGCATGTCTCTTCGATTAGATTCCAAAAGTTAATAATCAATTAAATCGCGTTAGAAACAACTCTACGAATTTTATGTACATGTATATCAAATCAATCCTCAACCACATTACCAAAAGGTTACAAGAAAACTTGCGAACGTTAAGTTACTGTAAAAAAAAATTGAGAGAGATGAAAAATAATATATGTCCATCTACCGTGAGAGACCGTCCTTCTTTTTTTCTCCTTATATTGATTTATGGTTAAATAAAGAGTTCAACGTCATTCAGTAAGAAAAAAGAACATATAGTAATAAAAAATAACTAATAGTAAAATAGTTAGCTGCTCTGACATTAGCTAGTATAAAATATACATGTAGCTAGTATAAAATATACTTTTCACTTAAAAAAAAAAAAAAAAAACAAAGAAAACAAAAATAAAAAGAACCATATGTGGCCAACAAAGTAAAAATAATTGCTCGAGAAATGCCGTGCGCTCATAATAAATATTAATTAACAAATGGAATATAAACTTGATGAAAGTAAAAATATCTTGACTGCTTATCGTGTTTCACTTTGTTCAACTTTGTCAAGAATTTAAAAATTAATTAACAGTAATAATGAGATAACATACGAACAAATGATATATTAACGAGATATAAAGTGTAAGTAGCATTTAGCTATGTAACGATCGCAATAAAACACGTATCTTGAGAAAAAAAAGTATCTTAATGTGCCAACAGCACAAATTAATTACTATAATTAGTAGTCTCTTTTTCTAGGAATAATAATTATTGTATCTATCGTGGATCTCAAATGGTAGCTGGACATTGTTAAAAGTAAAAATAAATTAGTCGTCGAGCGGAAGAGCTTACTATGAAAAAAATAGAAAAAAAAACGATAAAGAGCAATTAAGTCAACAGAGACTTTGAACTAATTGTATCGCGTGTTGCAGAGCATCAGCGATATTCTGAAAAACAGGTACACCTTCGCGCGTCGCGTAATCCGACAGGTACATCCTCCCCCGGTTGTAGTCTTTTCTGGCTTGTTCAGTCAGCTATTAAAAATAAAAGTAACGATTATTTTTCTAATGAATAATTTATGATGTTCCGGTTATATATTAGAATACTACTAAGAATAGAGTCAATTCAATGTCAACATGAGTTAATTCAATGTCAATCTAATAGATATAAAGATATATTTAGTCGTACTTGTTCACCAGACACGATAGAATCTTCAGGGAGAGTTTGAACACAAAGGACAAGCTTAGCGCGCAGTCCGATCAAATGAGCTGCCAAAGCCATAATGGCAATACCGCGCGAATGTTGCGGCACTATCAACAGAGTGAGCCGCGAGTTCTTTATCTTCTGCAACTCCTGCGGCAATACTCTTACATTGTACTCGTTCAGGTTTGGTCGGTACATGGACAATTTCATTGACCTATAAGACAACCAAATAAGATGAATTGTGTTAACAATTGCGCTTAATAAATGCGAGCGAACGATTAACGTTAGTATCAGAGTTGCGGTACTTACTCTATCAACGGCACTGCGGAAGATTCTAACCAAAACAGATCTTTGCTGACTACGCCGATGTAAATGTCTCTTTTCTCGGATTCCTGGACAAGAGAATTTGCCCAATCTGAAAAGATAGTTCAATAGCTGGATAGATCATAACGCGTTGTTGTTTATTTTCTACCTAGTCTACGAAATAAGTGAAATTCAGTGTTTGATCGTAGAAGGTAAGAAGACGGAAAATTTGGGTAAGAAAAAAAAAGGACGAGACTTGGTGAGTGCCGAAGATCGTGGGAAATTGTCGAAAATCAGAAATACCTAGGAAACGATTAAAAGGATGTACAATAGCTCGGCGTAAGAAATATGAGGCCTTCCTACTTAATATATTCCATACTGAAGGTATCTCACTTTCACAAGAGATGCCGTTACTCTTCGTCCTCATCCACGATGACTCGTTAGCCAGAGCGCAAAACTGTTCGAAATTGATTCGCAATTCCATCGGATCGCTCTTCCCCGGGAATCCGTCTATCAACGTTCTGTACATTTCTATATATACAACGAACATATTCAGATGTTATTGTTTTTAAAATAAAAAAAGAGATGATAAAACGTAATGAAAAAAATATGACGCGAGAACGTTACCGGATTTATTTACTGTGTTAAGCACATCCGACAGAGACACATTGTTGCACATCGGATTTGACTGCAACATTATCCACGCCTGGAAATAAACAATCATGCTGAAGTTGCTGAACGTTCAAGAATACTTTATACGGTAAAGCATACATACATCCACTAATTTTACCGTACCGCTATCATTAACATCTATAGATTCGAAAATCTCTCGCAATGACCTATAACATTAAAAAATACACATGTCTTTTTTTATATATCTTGTAAACAGTTAATACACTCCATGTGCATATAAAGATGAATGTCAGAAACTTACATCGCATCCGTTCCATTCTGAGTAAGCGAGATTCTTATAGGTCTGATGCCATCCTCAGTATACAAGTCCGTGCAATCTTGTACGTTGATTTCTTCGCGTAACATCTATCCGTGCGTACAGATATATTAATTATTAATTTTTCGACGCATTGACTTGCTATTAGATCTATTACCTTAGACGTACAATGAAGGGCAACTGACACGCTCTCGAATATCGGTATCCTTTGCCGCTCCATTAGATACTGAAGTACTAGCAATCCATTCATTAAATCGTAGTATTCTCTGTGAAATAAAATCACGCAATGATAAGACGAAAGTGCCGAGGTTGGGGCGCAATTAATCGCGAAACTTACCGTGTAGAAACGGTTTCTCCGAGAATAGTCTGCCCTTTGCGATACGGATAAATAACGAGTACAAGGGACTCGCTGCGCGTAGCTGCCAGTTGAGCTGCTTCGATTATGCCCGCACTGTTGCGCGTCTGGTTGTCGATGACAAACAATAAAACCCGCGCCGTCTGCTTCGCCTCGTACTCCTGAGCTATCAATTCCGGACCCCATTGCGACACTTGCTGCGATATAGAATCCCGTTGTGGTTTATATGTACAAAGTTGACAACGACAATAAAAGTAAACGGCTTACAGGATTGTAATAAGTAATTCCGAGGTTCTGAAGAGTCGGTATCGCTATGTCTGACCTCCAGGTTGTTGGATTACAAGACCCGCCCAAAAATACCTCATATGCCATTCTCTCTAAATAATCAATCGGTAAATAATCATTCGAATGATCGCCTGCCTTGAGAAATTTTAACAATGCGCAACAAGGACGTTACAAACCAATTGTTACTTACTTGAGCCAATTTTGTGATTAGTGTCCTTTCCATCACCGTGTAATGAGCGAGAGGCGTTCATAGGAACAGCAGCTGCTCTAGAGGTAAACAAAAGTAAACACATGTAACACAATTTCAGCCCTTGAATCCACATTTGGCTCCAATATTATCACACTCAACACTCCGTAACAGTATGTTCACAGTAAGATGACATTTAACAGTGTGACTCCTCTGTTCGCTCATATATATGGCCGTACATATATATAGGCCTCTATATACAGGCTGAATCATCAAATTTTATAATTAGGAAAAAGTTTTTTTTAGTTTTTGAGACATTATAACTGTTTATTATTATTGTCAGAAACAAGTTTTGTTTGCTCCGCATGAAAATTCATGATTCATGGTTATAAGTATGTTAATGTGTGATGTTTTTGACAAGAGATTAACAAGCGGACAATAGAAACTTGATAACACAGATATTAGATAATTTTTAGACCGCTGGCATTTTTTTCATTAAAATAATGTATTTTTTATCTCAAACATTCATGTATAAGTAACATACACGTTGCGCGGAATCTCGAGGTTTGTATGAAGTCAAAAGGGGCTTTTGCCTAAAGGTTAATGATCATGAAGTTACACGAATCAGCCTGTACAGAAGGTAAGAGAGACATCATCAATTACATAATTGGTAAACAACATTTCATCATTCGAGTGTGGTAATAGGACATAGTATATAACGGTAGGCATTAACAATTTGCAACTGAACGTACTTCCAAATATCAAAGAATTTTGTAACGACAGACATCGCGGTGCGTTTCATCATCGTTTTAAAATATCCCCCACCATAATCAAATGTTCAATATTTTCGCCTGAAACATACAGATCTCCCAACGATTGATCGCAAGATTTGCGTATATGTATGGAGAAAGACAAAATTTGTGCATTGGTCGTCATTATTACATGAGAACATGTGTACGTGACGTCTTTAAAGTGCTGAAAAGTACCTAGCAAAATCGAACCTGTCAATAAACTGTAAAGTTTTTATGTTACCCTCGCTCGCACAGACGTGCCAGTTCAGTGGCAAATATGCAGAATTCTTCTAACATTATACAGGCATTGGTACATTCGGGACAGTCTTCAGCATCATGCTGCAGCTTGTCGCACAGCTGCAAGCAGTTTGGAAACAACAGCATCACGTATATCTCTTGTATCTGAAAAAAAGAAACAATCCTCTTTTTTATTCAACTTCAGCAGATAAAGATTCCAGAAAAACTACATGTAAAAAAAGTACTTGCACACTTACACAAAGTGTACAGATGATCGTTAAGTTTAAGCTCAATTGAAGTTTGGTGATAAATATTCCTCATCATTTATATAAACTTACAATCAATCTAAAAAATGCCTGTTTCCAGAAGTATGAATATATCTATGTGCTTTTCAACTGGAATTTCCAAGATTTTCTAGAAAAAAACAATAAATACATTAAAATTAAAATTAAAATTTCTAACAATTTAATTAAGAATATTTTTTTTATATATACAAGTATACCTTGACATTTTTGTCAGACATGCCAGTGTACTAAATGCTTGCCACAAAGAGCAGTTGATCTTTCTTCTAGATCTCAAGTCTATCTAAATGAAATAGAAAGAAAACTTTTAATATTACGGTTGATACCACAAATTTTTATTACACTACACCACATTTACAGCAAAATTTGTGTACACACAATTTTCCTATTTATTACAAAAATATGATATATACATTTGGTGATTATTACTCCAGTCATCATCACATCATCATAACAACAGGATTACTCACTAACATTCCCGAGAAATGTACGCACTCAGTATTTCTCGTAACTTACAATTAATTTATTAAACGATTCAATGAAATTATATGATTAATTAGCAAAATGTTAAAAAATGAATAATTATCGTTTGAGTCAGAGAAATCAATATAATAAAGTCTATCGAACGCAAAGTGCAAGCCTTGTCAACAATCACGAAACAGCGTAACAAATCGCGTGTCATCTGTACACATATATATATACACACGGTGTGTGTGTATGTATAAAACAACCACCTTGTTGCGTCGCTTCGCTATAGTTTCTTTGTATTATAAAAAGATAAAGTCACTGTGAAGTCATTGCACAGAATCAATTGATGAAGTTTTCACATTTCGTAACGCCATATCACATCTGAGATTCATAAAGAAATTATCATTAAGAACACAAAAGTTGTGATTATCGTTATCGTGTGTGTGTGTGTGTGTGTGTGTGTACTTGCTCTCCGAATTTTGAATCGTTCCTCCAACTTGCAATCGAAATGTTTATCCAGCGGAAACTGTTATTTGTTAAAAACTCAACGAAACCGTTTGATTGATATTAAATGAGGACACTCTTCAACGCAATCTCGGACTCTTTTCGTCAGGAAGCGTGTTTGTACTCTCTCTCGCGTTTTCCACCGTTTATCAGTACTTCCGTCGCTTTTTCTATCATCATCCTCGCCGACGTCACTTCCACGGGGTTGGACAAAACACACACACAGACACACTTACATACGCAATGAACACACAACGAAGCATCGACAACGCACACTAACCTTGATGACGTTTGGTGTTGCATACTCTCATACACAAAGAACGGCGTGTAGAAACGAGAAAAAAATCACGGTTGTCCGAGTGCATCCGACGAGATGTGTGATGCACCCCTCGTTTTCACGTTCTCACTCCCGCTCGTTTCCCGCTTTCGGTCCTTCTTTCTCTCTCTTTCTCTCTCTCTTTCTCTTTCTCTAGCGTGGAGAGCGCGTGGATAAACAACGCGTATCCGCGCGCGCGTATGGCAGAAAAATCAACGGCGGTGGCGACGCGAGGAGCCTCGCCGCGCACTCCCGCTATTGCTCATACTTATTTATACACCGTTATATTTAAAATGAAAGAGAGGCGCGCCGTGTGTCGTCGTCGTCGTCGTCGTTGTCGTTGTCGAGCGTGCACCTTCGACTGGCAGACGAAGAAAAGGATCCGTATTCGCGGTGAGACGATCAATCACATTGTCTTTAACTTTCGGGGCTGCTTTCTGCTTGCGTCGATGACGCTCGCGCGAGCGATGCTCGCGAAGTCGCGCGGCGTTGAATTGGGCCGCCGGATTTCGCTCGTGACCCGATAGATATCGCGCGCCGATCACCCACTCACCAACCAGGGAATAGAGCAGGCGTGTGAATTTCACTCGTAAATATTAGCGCGAGTTTTCTTTATGTATCGAAAATACAAAACAGAAAAAATGGAACGACCATCACGATGCACTGAGCGTTGACATGTTCCCGATCGGGGAAACGTATTGTTGTTGTCAACAAATGTCCGCGCGAATTTTACATTGAGCGCGAGATCGCGTCTGGACAAACGTCGTCGTCGGCGACGAATGTATATCGCGCGCGTTCCCGATATAATGCGCGGACACGAGAGCACACTTCCGTGGACGCCTCGTCGTTGTGAACGCGCGAATACAGAACGAGTATCACAAGAACGAAGAGAGAAGAGAGTGAGCGATTCAAATCTCACTCAGGTCAGCGACGACGGGGTGGGCGACATTTTATCGCTTGTTGTCTTTTCCGCGACGAGAAGGAGGTTGTCTCTGCATGCGTGCGTCGAGCGAGCGAGCAAGCGAGCGTGCGTGCGTGCGTGCACCCGTCCGTCGTCTCCGCGCACCGCGACTCTCCCAGCGGCGGACTTGGGGAATGACGTAAACCTCCAACAATGAAGCGTGATGTCACACACGGTGAAGTTCGCAGTCGACTCTCCCGACCGTTGCGCCGCTGTCGCGTCCCTCTATGTAGTATCGTGGTGTATGTGCGTGTGTGCGCGTGGTGTATGTGTGTATGTACGCGCGCACGCGCGCGCGCTTCTAAGGACCTTGAATTTCGTGGTTGCCTCGACGCGCACCTAGCTCCGCTAATGACGTCATCGGCCGCCGCGGCTGCAGCAGCGCAAAAGATGAGAGAAGAGATCGGGCATCGCGCGCGCGAAACGATTCAAAAAATTATTCCCGCGTTGCATAAAAACCGCGTGATGATGCGGTCACGAGCGATTTTCGCTCGATATCGTCATGCGCTTTACGGGACTTCATTGTCTTTGGTTGCGCGCGTCCGATCGTGGGTTACCGCGCGCGACGAAAATGGCGAACGAAACGCGCGCGCTGGTCGTTTTTTTTTTCTCTTTTCATTCCTGCTGACGCAAGCAAATGACGATGCTAGAGATTTTACGTTGTGACAAACAAAAAGACGGCGCGATTTCTGCCGCGATTAATTCAAAGAAAGATGTGCATGCAGCAACCACTTGTCTCTCTCTCTCTCTCTCATTCATCTCTTCTGTAGAATAATAATTGCACCGCAAAATCATTATCGATAATACGATCATAGATGGAGTATATATTGCGTTTCAAGCGTTCTTCGTCTTGTTATATTCTCAGGAGTGCCTTATTTGCACATGCTTTAGATTGGATTTGCAATCCGATCGCGCGATTATCGCAAGTCACGTTGAAATTTCGAGCGTGGCGTCGCCCGTTCTTATAGGAACGGTCGATGACATCAGTCTCCATCAGGTTCCGTCGTCCTGAAAGGCTTCACTCTCCGCGCATCTAAAAAGACTCTCGTGCGTAGCTCTCTTTCTCTCTCTTTCTCTCTTTATGCGCGCGCGATAACTTAGAATGTATGTATCGGGCTGCGCGCGAAGCGGGGCGAGAAGTAAAAGGTTGGGACCGGCCAGGAGTGTGCGCGACGGTTTTGATCAAATATGGTATGGGAGTATTCGAGTAGCGCTCGCACGGCTGCGCTCAAAAATCGCAAGATTTTGCGCGCAAACGTCTCTGTTGCAATCGGCATGTCGCAAATCCGTTTTTGCTTTCTCAAATTTCGGATGGAAATGAATTTTCTGAAGTCACGCCAATGAGACACGAAGATGTAAAAGATTGTTGTACGCGACGCAAATTCGGCAGTTCAAAACACACACTGTGTACATAGCAATATAAATTAATATCGTGTTAATGCGCGCGTAATTATACATACGGTGTTATTAAATTACAAAATATTACATTCTTCAAGCTTTATAAAAGAGATTTTGTGCGAAATTGCAAGTTGCGCGATTTGCGTGCGCAAAAATCCGGGTCAGTAGCGAGTTCCGCGGTGTGTGACAGCTTGACACGTTAGTCCTTCCTTTATCCTCCCTTTGAAATACACATGCTGCTTCATTGTAAGCGCGGAAAGTGGAAAAAAGAACAGCGGAAAAGAGAGAATGAGAGACAAAAGATAAAACAGTATGTGTGTATGACACGCATATGTATATAAATCAAATTATGACACAATACATGCAGATGTGTACTCACGGGGTGATGATCTCGAGGTTGACTTCTATCGGGAGATCGCGGAGGCGCGAATCGCCCGCGATCGGCGGCGGCGAAATAATGAGGCGATGTAGCTTCGCGCGCTATAGGAGCAAGAAGAGTCGCGCGCGCTTAGAAACCCGCTCTCGCTCGCGATAGAGAATTCGCGCGCGCTCTTAGTTCACGTCATAGGCAGAAAAGCAGATACGAGAACGTGATAAGAAAAGCGGTACACTTATTAATTTTTTTGCCGTTTTTTTTCTGGCTTTTATTTCGCCGCTCGCTTTCTATCTACCGTCGTCTGTCTGCCCACCTCGGACTTAGGATATAGGCACGGCCCACCCACGTGAGAATTAATTCGCACTCGAAGGAGCACGCCTCCGATTTTGACCCGATCGAGCGAAACGCAATAACAAAACTGACGTGATTATTAAGTAGCGTCAATTAAAGCGTTCTTTTTTTTCTCTCTCAGGCACAGTGCGGTATCCGCGTGTGCATTAATAACTTGACACATGAGTACATACATCTAACGTTAAACATTACATCTAACGTATGCTCATGTGAAAAATGATACAATCATCTATATTTGCCTTATTTGTCGTCTCTCTTCTCTCTCTGTCTCTCTCTCTCTCTCTCTCTCTCTCTTTTTCTTCTCCTCCTTCCTTTTTTTCACAGTTCCGTCTCTTTGTAGAAAAATGCTATCGTAAGCGCAACTGATAATGCTGAAATTATTCCAAGTGATATAATCGTTATTTTCATATGTTGCATGTTCCAAGCTGTTTTCGCATCACGTTACGCGTTGCGTGTATATATACGGTTTTATTTATGTAGAAAGAAAAATATAACTTACATATATAATATACATGTTTTTTTGTTTTAATCTGAAATGTTTGATAAATATTCTCCTTTCCTTTCATCCATATTTCTGCTATTTTTTTTCCTACCAAACTTCTCTATTGCTGTTGTAGTAAAACCCGGTCGACATTGGATCTGTTCTTTTTCTCTGCATCAAAACTGCACTATACCTGTGATTGAACAAATTGGACCTCACGAGCCAAGTACTGGTCTATAAACCAGTACTCACAGTCCGAACTTGTATTTCAGATATGACCGTTTTTTATTGACAGAACATCTCAAGATGAACTTACAGCGTTTTCGATCGGTACAGGTTGAATCGCTCCTGGAGCGATTGATGTTGTCACTTTGATAAATCAAGTAACATGATTAGTCGATGTGCCAGATTGCCATTAGTTGCTCTGAGAGCGATTTAACTTGTTCCGATCAGAAACGCTATTAAGGACGATCATGAATATCGGTCATAATTTATTTCTCATGAAAACACGCATTTCCTGGCTACACATTAGTTTCCTTTCTAAACGTTTATACGCTTCACGGGGAAACGTTCGTGTGGTAGTACACAGGAACGACTCATTCTACACGATTCGTGTGTAGTTGGGCGTAAACACGTTGTGCGTGCGCTCAGCACCATCAGCACTGACGTGCAGTACTTTACCAGTACGTTCAAGTACGTTATTGTAAATTGAATAGGATAGAACGATCTGGATGCATCACGAAAATGCTTGGTATAATCGTGGCTGGAAGACTCGTAAGTATTAAATATCAATTAGCAAAGGAACGTGTATATTTATTGCTAAGTGTGTCAAATTTATTTCTATTATGTTTGATGAGAAAATATATACACTGGTAGGTATCAATTTTTTTCTCTAGAACAATCTCTCATCACGTTTACGTGCACGTTGTGCGCGTATATTAAGATAAAATGCCGCAGGATCAAGCAGGATACTTATGTTTGCAATTGTATTCTTCGAATACTTATTTTTAGTGTTTTGTATCTTATCAGAAAATGTTTTAATATTTTTTTAAATTCTGTTATGTTCAATAATTGCACCAATTACATAGTTGCTCTTTTATAAACATTAATTAAAATTGATTGTAGGTTCAGACTGATTTCCAACAAATTGGAGAGAATCAGTTTTTGATTAATGTGCCTGATGCTGATAACATAAATCATATAGTAGTTTTCCTTACTGGCACTATACCTTTTCCAGATGGCATGGGAGGCGCAGGTAGATTAGACTTTCAGTTAACTTTTTTTACAAAAAGAAAAAAAGATAATTGATTTTTATAAAGTATTATTTTATGTGACAAATTTGTTTGCAGTATATTTTAGTTGGCCAGATTCAAATGCACCTCCCAACTGGCAATTTCTTGGATTTATTTCCAACGCCAAGCCATCAGCTATCTTCAAAATATCAAACTTGAAAAAGAACCATGAGTTTGAGAACAGTAATGTGGGAGTTTTTGGAGTTGGCAAGATTTCACATGTTGCACAGATTGGTGTATCTGTGGAACCACTGCCAATACTTGAGCAACAAGCAGCTAATCTTGCTGTAGTTACTACAAATTCCTTTGTGGATTTTGTGCAGAAGATGTTAAACAGTTTTGTAAACTATGTGACAAGTTTTACAGTGACTCAAGCACAAATGACACCAAATCCCACTGAGACATTTGTGCCCTTATCCACATTACAGAGCTGGTATGAGACTTTTGAAAGGCGGTTACAACAGAGTCCAAATTTTTGGAAGTCGTGATCATATCGGTGATCATATTTCGATCAGGCTTTTGTCATTATACAAATATTTTGCAGCAATAGTTGAGCATATTGTTTGTGCTACGTTGCTGTAGATCATCAAACTCCATTATTAGGAAATGCTACTTTTTTTTAAGTTTACATAAAAAATTTCAATATATTCACAAGTGACTTAGTGGCATTAATATATATATAAGTGCATATATGTATTGTATAATATTATTTTACTTGATAATTTTTTAAGTTTCGAGATTGATTACAAATAGTGAGGCAAAAGGAATACAATTGAAATAAAAGTTATGACTTGTAAATTTATTTCTATATATGAATAATAAATTAATTAATATATGCGAGCGACTAGTAGTACGTAGGAACGTTGTACTTCTAGAAGCGCGTTAACATCATGAGTGTGCTATCGTTAACTATCTGAGAAAAGCTATTAATGTGTATTCTTGTTTTTTAAGTAAAAAATACGAAATAATAATTTATAAGTATTAAAATTTTCAAAATTCAATTTTTAAAACCTTCCATCTCCTCAAAGAATTTTATGATTTTTTGTTAGAAGCATCTTGCGGTTTGGAAATAAATCCGACGTGAAAAATTTTGCAAAGTTAACTTTTCCACTTTAGATTAATATTTTGCACATTGCGATGCGTTGGGAGGTAGTTACAACTACCACGGTTATATTTTAAGCATAAGTTATGTTCAACATAACTTACTCTTTCGAAAACAGCAGAGTTCCAACACAAAAGGAACACAACATAACATAAGCGGTCATATTTTAAACATAAGTTATGTTTAAAATATGTTGCGTTTCTTTTGTGTTGGAATCCTGCTATTTTGTGAAGCACCGACATATGAATAATTTATTTCCACGAAAATCTTAAAAAAACTGTTCTTTCTTTATATTGCCTTTTCAATAGTCCTTTTCATGCAGCTTTTATATATACATATATGTATATATATACCTGTCAAATCAACGTTATTTATTATGTATTACATAAGTTGCTCTTAGATTTGAAAAATACACAAGTTCGGAAAAAATCTAAACCGGAAAAGGGATGTTTGTTATAAAATAAATCGAACATGTTGAATAAAAGTTTCGTGCTAGTAGCGGGTGTTTTCCAGCTACGTACACAGACGACACTGTAACACAGTGTCTATTAGTGTGATAAAGAACATATCAGTGTATCTCACTCACACTAGTGGACACTGTGTCGCCTGTGTACGTAGTTGGAAAGCACCCAGTAATGAGAAAATTCCTGAGAAAATCGATTTTAAAAAGTAAACAATTATTAGATATTTATTTTTTATTTTATTTAATTGACATTTAATATTCTTATCATACGTCATCAAATGTATTTCGATAATAGATGTTAATAAATTTAAAAGAGGTGCATTCTTCTCTATTTGATAAAGCAAGTAAAAATTAAATAATTATTAATAATTAATTATTATAATAATTAAATAATTATTAATAACAGTATGTGCATACACAATGTAAAAGTTTTAAACATTTATTAAACGGATTATTTTCTTTCTTAAACTAATATATTAATATAATTGTTATCGAAATACATAATACATATATTATTGAGTTATCCAGAATCAGTATCTTTTGTTCAGTGCGCAAACTTCTTCATGTAGTAAATCGACATTGCATATGCCGAATCAACGAATTACAAGGTGTTTTAAGAAGCGAGTCCAGCATAAGAAGCTGCTAAAGCGAAAGATATCCGCGACAAAAGTTGTCACCGCAAAAACACTCATATAAGCCACACGAGTATTGTAATTTATAAGTTTGATAGTTTACACAATAAACAACTAGTTACGTTTTTAAACTCTATTGTATATTCGCGGACGCGTGAGGAGAGAAATGTCCAAATGAAACAATAAATTGCTTTTCTATATCTTCGCGACTCCATTCCTGCAAGCTAATTCTATTCTTTATCGACATCGTGCAATTATCGCTCTTGTGAATACACAATATTCTACAAATGCTCGCACGTGTTTTATCATCAACCTGACGATTATTCAATATTTAACTTAATCGCTGTGTATTTTTCTGTCTTCGTGGATACACACAATTTTTTTTTGTACGTGACCATGGCGATTTGACGCAGAAGATCGAGGCTGTCGTATACTCCGTGCATTTCTTATGCAATTACACATAGTATATTTTCTGTGTATTATATATACATATATATAATAATAGATTAAGAATTTATTAAAAAATCATTCTTCTATTAAAATATATATAATATGTAATATGAGATAAAAAAATAGTATATTAAATAAATTATAATATATATTATAAAATGTATAATAATTTATTTAGAAAAACAAATTTATTATAATTGGAATTAATAATATGGAGAGATAAAACATTATATAATCATAAGATATTATATAATAATGAGATAATAATATATGAAAAAATATATAAGTTTTACTTTCATTTTTAACTTCACGTGGAAAAAAATCTTATATGAAAGATTTATTGCCTTCCCTCAGAATGCACTTTGTCCTAGTCAAACTACTATTCTTTTCTTACTATTTCTTTGTAAACTCGTATAAAGGAAACCTCCGGTTTTACATTTTTCTGTCTTCTATTCTTTCCCTCCCTTGCACATTTTTTCCTCTCGCCCTCTTTCACACATACACAGACATTATATAACCATAAGGTATTATATAATAACCTCACGCGGAAAAAACCGAAAATCTTTTGTGAAAGATTTATTGCCTTCCTTCAGGATGGCAATATGCATTCTATAGTGACATTTTTTGTCCTACCTATTCAAACTGCTATTCTTTTCTTACTATTTCTTTGTAAGCTCGTAAAAAGGAAACCTCCGGGTAATTATTTAGAAAAGATCACTTCCCTCCGATTTTAATTCCGAGCTTGACATATGTTGTCAAGGATACCTCCCTGAGTACCAATTAAGAAGTTTTAGCCGTCGCTCGTTGTTTATAAAAAAGTTATAAACAATT
>QVNW01000524.1:0-86923 GCA_014825475.1 Pseudomyrmex flavicornis
AAAAAAAAAAAAAAAAAAAAAAAAAAAAAAAGTCGAGAGCAAAGAGAGAAGAGTCGGAGTTCCTACGCTTTTCTTCGAGTGTGTGAATCCAAAAGACTTCGAAAGACATCGATATCTGAGAGCGCGGAAGAAGAGAATCGCGGATCGATTATTAGAAATGTAACGATCACTGAAATATCAAAATGGAGCGCAGGGAAAACAAGAGAAAGAAGTGCGTGACGTCATGAGATATGAGAAAAATGTATCTGTTTTTCTTATCTCAAACGCCACGCAATAAAATCTTCGGGAATGCTTTCTCTCGAGTTCCCAACATATTCGATTCCATTGTACTCTCTCTCTCTCTCTCTCTCTCTCTCTCTTTTAGCTTCGGTATTTTTAATACTTTTGAAATAATCTTTTTTCTCTTCGCGCGTTCCTCTCATCGCTCTTCCCTCATCTCCTTACTGTATTCGTGCACACGCGTGGATGCGCACGCTGCACATTCGTAGAACGTATACACATACACACACATACACACACACACACAGAGAGAGAGAGAGAGAGAGGAGAGAGACAGCTGTACACGTCGATATAATCTGTACAAATAGTCGTATTGTAAAACAATCCGATCCTGGTGGTGACATCTCGCCACCTCTATCCGCTGATCTTTTTTACTCTCGTGACGTTCACATTCTCGAAATATTTACGCGCGCGAATCTGCGTTTATTTCCAATCCGACAGCCGAAACTGATAGAAAGGTCTCACCCGCCGGCTGTTAGTTATGCGAAAACCGTGACAGTCAGGCTTTCACAAGCTTTTCCCGATCTGACACGGCCATATGAATTTTCACGCTTATGTGACGTAAACGTCCGTTATTCGCGCGCGGAAAACACGCGCTTTGCAAACGCTCTGATTTCCAACGAGCGGACAGAATTTATCGCTCGGTAATATTCTATCCTTCTCATCGCTGAAGAGGAAATGCACGTATGTTGCGCAAGAGAAAATTATTAGAGAAACGCTCGTCTTACAGATCAACCGAGATCGATCTGCGTTTTCGCGCCGGGAAGGAAAATATCAATCGAAATCTCGACATCGCCTTCGCGAGTGTATTCGCGAAATTTGAATTGGCCGTTGGTGATCTTTTTACGAGATGAAGCTTGCGTGACTCACGCTCAAGAATTCCATTGTGTGCATGGGAAGTTTGCACGCACGCACGCATCGGTTTTGCATAGCGAAGAGAACAGGCGGCTTCCAAAAATACACGTTACGTTTCGCGCGCGCCATGCGCGTCGATATGCAAAACGCATCGGTAATTCATGGAGCGTGGCGTGAGTCGCTCGGCAATAAAGAGAAGGAAACGCGGGAGAATTTATTAGAAATTTCCGAGCTGTAATGGGCGAGAGGAGATTACCGAGTGCTCTCCTTAATACCTTGTCGAATATAATGAAACATTCTTCGCGATGAGGAAATCAATAGGCACGTACTTGTCCGTCTCTTTTCTTCTCTTCCTCTTCATTTCCATTTTCTCATTATATTATCTCGTTCTTCCTCTGATATGCTACTTGTTTTTCTAAAACGCTCTCTTCGCACACGAGAGAGAGAGAGAGAGAGAGAGAGAGAGAAAGAGAGAGAGAGAGAGAGAGAGAGAGAAATCGAGCCCTCTTCTTGTGTGAATTATTGTAATATTCATGTTTGTTCGATAAAACAAGAAAAATTGTCTCTTGTTTTCTTCGTGCTTTTCGGCGCGCGTGACAAACTATGGAAAACCGAAACCAAATAAAATAAAAATATCGAGAGAGTGGAAATACACAGTGTTTGCAGCAGAACGCGACGCGAGACGACCACAAAACGAGTTCAAAGTGACGAGCATCGAGTGTTATCAAACGGGCGAGGCTTTTGCTTTCGAGTCACGGTTCTTCTTACAACTCGCTCTGTTACAAGGAATATTGATATTTTGTAAACTGACATCGGCGAAGCATGATACACGCGCGCTCGATGGGCAGTATGAGTGCGAGCTGATCCCGCGAGTCCGGTGTTCGTGGCGAAGAGGTAACACAAAAACCGAGAAACACGCGGAGGAATGGAAGCATGATTCCCGTGGCGCGGGTGCGACGTACGCGACGGAAAACCAGACGAAGAGTGTCCTGAGGCCGAACGAGTCTGGCGGCGGCTCCCGACCGGGAGCGGAGATATGGATGCCCGCGAGGATGACAGGGTCGTCGTGGTCGGTCGATCGCGAGACACGAATCTGTTGACTTAATCCCCGATCGTTTCTGGAGAAAGGGAGCGGGTGGTGACGCGATCTCTCTCGGCATGTGCGTCCGGTGTGTGGAGCCGAAAAACGAGATCGTACTTCCGTTCCGAGTTGCGCGTCACGTGGGGATTCCGTTCGGTGGAATTATCGTCGTGACGTCACATCGTCATCCGTAAATGTCCTCGAGACACGAAGACTCGCGCCCGTTGTTGCAGTGCGTCGCGTTGTCGACGATATTCGATTATTTCGCACCGATTTTCCCCGACGCTTACTCTCAGTAGCATGTGCGTGACTTCAACGTGGAAAGACAATCGCGGCAGTACAGCCCCGAAGAGATCCGGTACCGAGGGTGGTGCGACCCTGTGCCC
This sequence comes from Pseudomyrmex flavicornis, assembly GCA_014825475.1. NCBI lineage: Eukaryota > Metazoa > Arthropoda > Insecta > Hymenoptera > Formicidae > Pseudomyrmex > Pseudomyrmex flavicornis. The sequence goes on from QVNW01000524.1 coordinate 2,602, forward strand.
CTGGTACGGTACCGTTTCCTGAAGGACGAGGGCGTGTGTGCGCGTTGTGTTGTTCGATCGAAAGAAGAAGAAGAGAAAAAGAAAAAAAAAAGAGAAACAACACGGCAAACTCGAAGATACCCTTCGTGCGGTGGTGGTACCCGCGGCTGAGTGTCTCCTCGAATCGTAATCCGCCTCTCGCGCGCATCATATAACGAAGCGTGCGAGATCAGCTGTTCGAATCGGTATCGAGCGATACCGTCGAAGGATGAGACAATCTCGCAGAATATCCTGAGGAATAGCGAAAGGTACGTTTTTTTTTTAAGTAAAATCGAAGAGTTAACAAGCGGATAACAAATAATCCGCGTTTGCATAAAGTGACTGTATTTATTTTCCGAAAGTTACTTCATTGTTGTTGAATAAAGAGGAACAATCTCTCAATCTTCGATAAGATTTTTAAGTTCTTCGCCCGTTATAAAGCCGATAATATTCTCTCGCGTGCTGAAGTATTATGATTTATAGTGCGCTTTTACGACTAAAACAAGAAAGAGAGAGAGAGAGAGGGCAAAGAGGTTTTATGTTTAAGAAATTATTTATTATAATTTGTCTCTAAACAATTTTTAATATTTTACCACACATAGCAGGAGGAAAGAAATATGTACAATATTCAGCGAATATATTAATGAAACGCCTGTAAAGTTCGACAAAAATGATACATATAAGATCTTCTATTTCTTGAGATCTCAATTTTTCAGAACAAAAACTTCTCTCGCTATAAATACTATAATACGGGCTCGTGCGCAGATACTTTTCTATCTTGCAGCGGTTTCCAGGATTTTTCCTTCGATCGAGCCCGGCTCATTTTTATCCAATAACCGTGCAATAAGCTCATATTCTCCAATGTGTCTAGTCGTTCCGATATTTGAAAATAAATATTTTGATCTCCCATTAAAATCGGCTAAAAAAAAGATCAACTTTAGAACCTTTTATATATATATATGCGATATCTCGTTAACTTCACAACGGGAAGCTGTTATGTATATGTATATATTATGCTATACATATTCATCATGCGCAAAAAAAATCAAGTTATTTCTTCAATATTGTCCGTATTCTTCGTCAAATAAATCTCTCACGCTTATTTAAAGCGCCTCGTAATATCTGACAGGTCTTTGAAACTTATTGGAAATGGATTTTTGGAATATTTATTGTGAGCTGTAAAAGAATTTGTAGACTAGAAAGAGATTTAACATCCGCATAAATAAAAATAGTCTAAAACAATTTGCTTTTACTAATAATTTTATTATTTACGCAAGATCGTCGCTCATTCGCGCTATTATACAGTTAAGTTTGTTGTAAATTCCGTCAAGAATTGAATTTTTTCAGAAATTGAATACTAAAAAACACACAAATTGTATACTAATTATCTGCACGTAGAAAATAAGTGGTATATCGTATTCTAATGTTAGTCTCTTCTCAGTACACATGACGTGGAACTTTATCATATTAGAGAAACAGCGCTATAACGGTGACTTGCTCCTCGAAAAGATAAACGGTGCAGTCGCGTTTGAAGGAGATTATTATCTTCTCGATAGATCCCACATCATGCTGAATATTCTCACTTCCCTTCGCAATTTTTTTTATTAACAAGAAAGTCCGATATGACTGCGAAATACGAGAAGATACGATAACGTTTCATTGACAATTTGATGACTCGCAAGGTCTCATTCGACAGATGTAAGAAATTCCGCAAGTCAGTCTCGAACGAGTTTATCGAACAAGAGATACGCGACGAGATACGCGAAACCGATAGGAATGGAAAATTTGTGCAAGATTGTCTACAAATAGCGCGCACAAGGTTTTATGCAAATTCGCATAAAATTTTTGAATCGTAGTGCTTTTTTTTTTTTTTTTTTTTTTTAGCGGGGAATACCCCGCAAAATTGAAATGGCCGCGTCGGAAGATCGCGTCGGCGGCGCGAGGGAGGAGAGAGAGGAATGCAATTTCTGCCGCGCGACACGAAAATTTTCGATGCCATTTCTGCCGCACGCCACTATTCGAGGTTACTGAGCCATCGCGCCTATTTCGTAGAATTAAATCTTCGAACGTGCGCGCATACGTGTATATATTCCGTGTTGAATTAAAACAAACAGGATTATACGTGATAAAAATTCCGCGGCGACAATAACGTGCGCATTCAACGTTTACAAAATAAAGAAAGAATAAATCTCTCTCGCGTGATTCCTGTTTTTTATCGCGCAATTATTCTCGAGGATCTCTCGAAGAAACGTTTCATTAATGCGTTCTGCAGATTTGATAATGTAAAATACGATGTTAGAAAATGATGATAGAAAATGTGCAATTTGCGAGTAACAATTATTACAATACAGGCGCGCGTATATATTTCAAAACCGCGGTTTTATTCACTAATACAATAGCAGAGTCACGTGAATGCGAGACCCGTATATTCGCGATATCATGTCTGTTAATACAGTAAAATTGCCCCATTATGTGAAATTATTATACCGAGCGATGATATTTTTCAGAAACGTCGCGGTTATAAACGCGGATTTTCCCGTTGAATAACATATTTCACGCGCATAGGCTTCATAAGCCTTTATCGTGTGAATTATAGCGTCGTTACGGACTATTTACATAGAGAATACTCGATGGCACACTCAAAGCCATAACGAATGCGTGCCAAATGTGACATCGTCTGGCAGAGCCACGCTTCCTAAACCGATGTTGTACAACTTGGTGTGTGTACTCAGAGAGAGAGAGAGATAACTATTTAACAGTAATAACTCTACACACGAACAACGGAACATGTGTGTCACTCTATAACTTCGGTGAAACTTTCATGCAGCGGCACACAACATTACGTGATATCTACGATCGTGTAGCCTCGGTCAGTTATTAATCCCGCGCAACGATGTTATCAGTAGCAAGTGTCTATGCTCCGCCTGCCTACCGAAGAGTAGCTCTAGAAATTTATTATGAATTTTTTCTGTCGAATGTTTAATCTGCACTTTATTGAGAAATAAAATTAAATGTCCGATTTTTTATTTAAAAAGTTTCATATTTTATCGAAAAGTTGAGAATTTTTTTGAGAAAGAACAAGAGAGAGAGAGAGAGAACAAAATTATATTTTTTATAATAACTTAAAATGGTATTATTTTCTATAACGAAGTTGTTACGTGGATTAATTCATGCAAAAATCTTCTCTCCTTCTAAAAGTATTGACAATTATGACTTTTTTTTAATGCAATTATGAGTACACGAGTTTGCAATAAATGTCCGTTCGTTTTTTTCTCTTCTTTTTGTTTTTCTCGTACTTCAAAAGACGAGCTCGAAGCTATACTCTTACTAAGAAGATCTTCAACCGAGCGTATCGCGAACGGACGCTATTTTAGCCGGAGAGCTACGAGTAAAAAGTTGTGATTCTAACTTCATAAGCAAACAAGAAATTGTCATTAGGGTTTAACGCTTCAAGCTGTAGCGCAACAAACTTTTGTTCCCTTAGTAAAAACCTTTTCACGTCGGTGACGCCATTGTAGGCGTCGAACTTAAATTCTGGATGCAATAAAATGAGTGGTAATCTATTTTATGCTTGCTAAGTAGACAGAACTTTGCGTAAGCAAGCCCTAGCGTCGAGGAAATCCCGTATTTTCCTCCGAGTTTTAAAAAATAAAAAGCCTCTCTTTTTTTTGTTCGTTGTTAATCATCGGATCTCAAAAAAAAAAAAAAAAAAAAAGCGAAAAAGAAAAGTATACGATTGGAAATAAACGCGACTCTGTTTCACGGTTTATGAGACAAGTAATGCCAGGTTTTTACATCGATCCGCCAATATACGGCCATAGACGAGCGAACAATCAATCATTATTCCTCCTTTACTACATGAATATTACAGTAACAACTATTGCTATGATCGTGCAATTATGTTTTTTCTCCGTTCTCTCTTAACTCTAAAAACACCTGTGTAATTTCAATTTGCGCTCGTCTAGATAATTTACGCGCGATTAAAAATCACTAAGGAGTTTTTTTTTTATTTTTTAGGATTTACGTTGAAAGCAACAGAAATCAAAATACATATTCTTAGTCGCTGTAATGAAAGTTTTTGTTTTATGGTGTTTGTTTTATGGATAATTCTATCGTATGCCTGTAGATTATACGCGCTTCGGTCGTTGGACGATGAGCGACTGGCCGTCGTCGCGGTGGAGATGACTACCAGGTTAGTGGCTCGTCCCGAAGACGACGACGACGACGACGAGGTCCACGACGAAGAACGAGACCCGGCCGTGGGCTATCACTGCCACTGATAGAGTCGGCATCATCCCGTCGCAGCTCACATCGATGCCGACCGCCACATCCACGAAACGAGGTACGAAAGCGTGTTGAGACATGATGTTAAAGGAATATAAAATTCCAATATAAAAAGAAACACACACATTCGTTTTGAATCGTAAACTATCGGCGCATCTCCGTAAATCGCACAGGCAGAGTCTTTTACGTCATTTTATCAAATATCAAGAAAAATAAACCGAAGAACGACACAAGCGAGGTCGGATGCAAATTAAATAAAAAATAAATTTTCTTTTTGCGAAAGGTAGAAATATTTTTCTGCAAGTAAACGAAGAGATGCTGTGTAAATTATTTACAATAAGTTTTAACACGAGGGAGGAAGTAAGCGTCTTTATTAAGACGGTCGATCGCGCGGCGTCCGAAGGAGGTTTCAAGTAGAAGAAACGCGCGGAAAGATACGTGGCAAGATAAAATTGTTGGTACAGCGCGACGGGCGCAAGTATGTCACTGGGGCAATAATGGGGGCTCGATTTGTTATCTTCCATCGCTCCGTTCCCGATTCCATTCCGCGGCCAAAGTAGCTAATGAAACAAAAGGGTGAGTGTTACCTCAACGCGCGCACAGCGCGTGTGTTTTATCATAATATAATAACGGCTAACTATCTTATCGATAATCCTCGACACGCGCTTGGAAACGACAGGGAAAAGGCAGATAAACGCGAATCAAACTAGCTGCTCAATTTAAAAAATTGCAAGCCACTCACACGTTTGTCGACAAACGAGAATTTTTTTCTAATTAAAATATGTAAAATATTTTGTGTGTATGAAATATTTCTGAAGATATGTATCTTAAAATATAAAGTGTAATAACAAGACCGGTTTTTTATGACGAAAATAGTAAATCCGATTACATGTTTCCATACGTTTATATCGTGTCCGCGGATTTCTCGTGAAAAATCTAAAAAAAAACCCTTCTTAAAAAAAAAACGTCTCCGAATATCGTGGAATATTTGTGGCTACGCGCGATAGCGGCTTCCTCATAGATCCGCTATCGTGCGGATCGGAACATGGAAGTGAAGTGGTTGTCTCAATCTTACTCGAGCGTGTGAGGGAGATAGATTGCAAGAATTGTCAGCTGAAAATGTCGGAGAAAGGGATGAACTGGACTGGAGATCGACGTTGAGGCGGGAGAGAATCGGTCGTATTTAGGACTCTTATTGTTCTTCTAGTGGTTGCCACGCATTGACTCGCGATAGATGTGTCTGTGACTTCTTCTATCCGCCATTTGTCCTCTTTTGCCTTTATTCACCTGTAGCCCGTAGCTCTCGCTTTCTTTCTTTCTCTCTCTCCTTTTCTCTCTCGTGGGGTGATGCCGAGATCCCTTAACGGTGCTTTATCTCCGGAGCTCTCTCCGGCACGCGATCTCCCCTTGAACTTTGATATTTACCTTCTTGCTGCCGGGCGCAGAGATTGACACAGATATGCAATGATAACGATCCCGATGATGCGGATCCATGATGCTTGCAATTACACGAGAAATGAATAACGGAAATTCGCTTGATTTCTAGATTTACGCAACAGTGAGAATCATCGATCAATTCTCACATCGGTTCGCGAGATCGAAGAGTATCCCTCACTCGCAAGTCAAACACGTACGGTGGCCTTGCATTCCCAGAATATTTCCAGAAAAACGATGATATTATCAATCCTTGCGCGAATTTCTCGGCGTGAACACACGTCGACGTCTGAGCGATTTAAAGAATTCGCTAGCAAACGTGTCTCTCCTGGTGGCGCGACACCGAAAATTCCGTCACATTTTCCCCCCTCTCTCTCTCTCTCTCTCTCTCTCTCACTCCTCTTTCTCTTTTTCCTTTCGGTATAAAAGGCATCGCGTAAATACTGATTTCTTCGCATTCCCGCGTGTACGCAGAAAACATCGTCTGTCTCGCACGTCTATGCACGCGCGACTTGCGTGTTCATCCGTGTTCCATTTGTCTCTTCCCCGCGGCTATCGATCGTCGTCGAGCGACACCGCGGGGACTGAAACTCTCCGCCGCTACGTGCCCACGAGAGCAAGGTAACCTGTGGAATTGACAGAGCAAAAAGCTCCTTTCATGTTTCCTCTGGAGTTCGGGACGCGTGGAGAGATTTGCAAATTTCGTCCGCCTTCCGGCGGCGGCACGAACGCTCCGAAATATCTGTTGTATGCAAATCGGCAGCCGCCCGCATGGCAAACGCCGTTTCGCCAACGGCATACGAATTGCCGAAAAGCGATTTCTATTACGCGCCACGCACATGTGAGACTCCGTAGTCTTAAAATTTAATATTCGCGTGTCTGAGCCACACACATCGACATCGATCCGAGAGATTTTCGTCTGTATGCGCGGAGTCTATTGACAGACTCTGTATAAATATATTGTCAAAACATATATATCTCTCTCTCTCTCTCTCTCTCTGTCTTTCTCGTATTTCTACAAATTTCTTACTGTCCACTTTGAGCTTCTCATCTCGGAATGTATTTATATTATATTCATATTCGTGATGTTGCGGGATTCGAAGTTTCCGTGAAAAATTTCCAAAGAAATGGGTTACAGGTATAGAACCCGCGCTCATGCAATATTAATAGTAAGTAGAAGTACGTAAAATAAATATGATAGGGGTTAGGTGGAAAAAGCTGCTTATATTTTCAAATTGAGTAATTTGTTTAATGAGAAACGAACAGGAGGGAAGGAGGGAAGGAGGAAGCGGGTTTATGGCACAAAGTCGTCAAAGAAATACTATGAAATTTGCGTGACATGAAAATTAATGTTAATTCCAATTTTGTATGCGACTGTTAATTGGATTTGCAGCGCGAGAATTATGTCTATTAAGGAAGCATTAACATGGGCGTGACTAAGGCGTAATACTGTTATCACACACCCACACACACGCACACGTACAACGCGCTTTATGCACGTATATGTAAGATACATATATACGTGTAATCGCTTCTATATATATTTTTAAACCTCCGGCGGCACGAGCTAAAGTACACGCATTTATTGGACGTGCACATCATTTTATTTATAAATAAAATTCGCTCAACACGAAACCAATTAGAGATGCGATATCTGATTTTTGCATCAGCGAAGCCGGATGTTAAGAAATTATCGCGCATTTTCTCTCTCCTCTTTTTCTCATTCTCTCACTCTCTCATTCTCTCTCTCTCTCTCTTTCTCTCTTCATAGCGCAATCCGATAGCTTTACACACCAAGGTGAAAAAAAAGTGGAGCAAAACTCTCCTGTTGTCTTTAGCAGTTACATTATAGTCTGAATTTTCCGGAGTGCCTCGCCGAGGTCATGTTTACTCTGTTCTATCGATCGCGGGATATCGCAAATAGAGTATGTAATCTACTTATGAAATCTATGGAGTTATAAGAATAGGCTCCAACTTTGCGCGTACGCATACACGCACGTTTCGGCGTCATTTTTATCCGCTCGAGAGAGGAAACAAAAATACTGTACTTTTTATTATTTATTACGAGTGCGTGTTACATATAAATATTTTTTGCGAGGAACGCGGGGTGCGCGCGTGTATAAAAGCGACACGCAAAATAAAACCTGAAAAACAAAATTTTATGTAATAATAAATGTTATTTCGTCGCGCAATAACGGAAGCGCGGTTTAATTAAAATATTACAGAGAGAAAATAATATATATATATATAAAAAAAAACACATTACGGTATTATTACGTCAATTCCAAAGAGAGAACGATCTATTGAGAAAAATATAATTAACGCGAGACGATCCGCGATATCGATTATTGAAACTGAGCGGCAAGAGAATAATTTTATCAGAACCACGTATTAAAATCGTTTGTCGATAATTCCTGCGGCGCATTCATGAGCTTCCTTTTCGTCGTCTCATCGATCACATCGGTGATGTGCATCGTCAGCTGACTGGCATAATTAAAACACATCGGAGTCAGCGATAAAATGTATTTGTTTTTGAGAGATCGGAGAAAATTCTTCGGGGATATGTAAAAGCAGTGAAAAATCCGGTCTTCGTCCGCTCGGCGACCGCACGTTCGAAATTTCGACGTTCTCAATTACGCGCGCAAAAACTCGCTATCTTATCTCAATGTTTTACAAATTCCTGTTCGTATATTTTAACGAGCATATTTTTTCGAAAAAGCGAATATTTCAACGAACGTAATTCTCTCTCTGTCTCTTTCTAAAACAACCTTATCTTCTTTCTAACGTTCTATTAGCAGAGTTATATCGAAGCAGTTTTAAAAATTAACTTACCGTATTCTCCGAACAGGAAAGTTTGTTCACGCACGTGCGAATCATGTAAAAATTCGAGTACCGGATCCGCGCGGGTGACCGCACATATACATGCGAGAAAAACGAAACGCCTGAAGCGCGACTTTTTCATAGTATCATTTCAGCCGCATATGCGAGAGCCTCCTTTTCGCGCAAATGCGCATCTGAATTCGCCACTTGATTTTTCTACGATCTATCTCACAACCCGGTTGAAAATGCACTTGAACGCTCTCTCGCACGATTAATGGATTCGACCATCAGAGATAAGCACTCTCTCTCTCTCTCTCTCTCTCTCTCTCTCTCTCCTCCGTGAGAAGCGTCTATTATATTTTAGGTTTTTTACGGAGCATCGCTTGATTGAACGCAGCTGCTTTTGTTTGCTCGTGTTTATAGTTTTTTTACGCTCATTGCTCGATTCAATTGACATAATTGAAGTCTCGTGTAATTCGGCGCAATTAAGCGCTGCAATTCGGCCTGCGCTCAATACGCGCACAGGTTGTTGTGTGCATTTCAGTTACGTTATACAATATATATATATATGTTACATGCGCATTACACATGTATAAACCGTATACTGAATTTAATTTAATTTCCTCTAACGCATTACCAAATTACGATAAACATGTATGTCACGCATGAAACGAAATTCAATAAAACAGCACATGCACGGGAAAGCTATTTAGAGATTTTTATCGCGTGAAGGATTCGAAGTGCAATGCTTTCTTGAAGATATTTCAACTATATATATTTTACACACACACACACACACACACACACACACACACACACGAAGAGACGAATGGCAGTCTTCGTCGTCGACAAGCGTCAAACTCAGTTTTATCATCGGGAAGAGATAAGGAGTTAGGAAATCGGATGAAGGAAAATAAACCAAAAACGAGGGTGCATTGGATCGTTAAAGGGAAACCGAAAAACCTCGGGCGACGACGGGCACGCAGACAGCGAAATCGCAGAGACCGTTCGACGAGGCGTGAAATTCGTCGATAATGGAGCCGGAGCTCTTCTTTTCCGTCTGCACATGAAGTCGCCGAACGGATACGCCGAAAGCTTGCTTTGTGAAAGAATCCCTTCCCTTAAAAAAAAAAAAAAAAAAAAAAAACTGTCAATAGCAACGGCGCGCGCGTTCGTGTAACATGTCGAATCGGAACGACGATATTACAAGCCGGTTCCCGATTACAATTTGGGTCAATTAAAACGAACAAGTCCAATTAGAGATCTAGATTGCGCGTTCGATTACGTTTCTTTTCGCTCATGTACTTCGCGCGCCGATCCGGATTATAAAATAATTAAATCCGAACACACATCGCATTAGATTTAATAATTGCGATTCGAATATTATGTTTATTGCGCATTTCTGCTCGCGTGCTGATAAAGGATGTTTTAATTACCCGGCATTCTTCCTCTTGCTGCGGCAATTCCTCTTGTAGTCTATATCTCGTTGCAAGTTATTTAAAGTTGCCGAAGAGTTCGCGAGGGTTAATTAGATCGCGTTTATAACTTTCGATTAATGTTCCTTTTGGAAAAAAGAACCTCCTCCAGAACTTTTTGTACATATACACGCGCGCGTAAACTCGACGCATCGCAATCTCTTTCTTCGTTCCCGGGAAAAAATTGTGTTAAGAACCGTCGTTAAAATATTGCGACGCGATACATATTTATGTGTGCGATGTGCGAAAAATGGAGAAGGGGGAGGAAAATCAGTTCTCGCAGAAAATGTCTCGCTCGCGAATGAGAGCGCGTGGAGATTGGAAATCAGGAAACGAGATTTCGATTGTTTGCCGACTATTGCGCGACGTTTGCGACAATCACAATTAAGGTTCGCGAGCGAGCTTACTCCATCATCCGCGCGCGTTACGTTTTATTGACATCACAATATCGGGAATATTGATCAAATTTAATGCATGCGAGAGAGCGACAATCTGTTAATCATATGTTAACTTTGCGTTCACCGCACATAAACCTGTGTGTGAAACCTCTGCACACACACACACACACACACATACACACATACACGCGTTTATATGATTTATAAATAAATCTACGTATCACCGATATTGTATTAATTGCAAACTATTATACATTATTACATATTTCGGCGGAAATTCACATCCACGCGCGCGGGAAATGTACTCGGACGCCGAAACAGAGTACGCGTGAATAAATAATCGGAAGTAATTAAAATACATCCGCTTTAATTCATTCTCTGCGAAATGTCTCTGAGAAGTGTAGCGTGTACTGATACTGCGGCTTTTAAATCGGTCAGACTTTTCGTGTGGTCGCGCGCGAAACACACATGCATTTATATGTACTACAACTTACGTAATCCGCATTTCCTGCGGATCGAGATGTTTTCGCGCGAACGCTTCGGCGGCAGTTTACGCAGTTGGAGCGTATACTGTAACGAAACGGATAATGGAGGCGTTTAACCGGATATTTTTCCGAAATCTCTTCGGTGTGTCTATGTGCGTGCGTGTGTACGTGTGCGTGAGTCAACTTGAATTCCGTCGGTCCGGTCGTATATAAATCCCGAGGTCGAAACCAGAAACACTCCACCCCCGCACATCAGCTGTCGGATTAAAATGTTATAACCGAAAGGCAGATTAGCGAGCGCTATTAGCTTCTCTACGTGTCAATATTATTTTTAGCGCGACTGGCACGCGGCGCTGGAATTTCAAATGCGAGCGAAAGCTCGATCGCGCGCGTAATTCGCGCGGCCTCGCACGCGATTAATTAATTAAGCGGCGAAAAGGCTTATTCCTCCCCCAAGCCGGAGGTCTTATAATAATAACGTAATTACGACGGCGCAAATTTGCGATAAGTATGGGGCGAGCTGTTGTTGCGAGATAACGCGTAAAATTGGCGCGCCCAGCTCGTTTGGCGAGCCGGGGCGTGACGCGCGAATTGAGAATCACTGAGGCTTTTAAATCAGCCCTCTCTCTCCCTGTTGTCCACGTTGTTTAGTTGCTCGTCTCCGGCCAGATAAGCCACGTTAAAAATACACTGCGACACCCCTGGCTCGTCTCTTCGTTCTATTCTGCTTCGCAAAGATCTTCGCCTGGCCACTACACAATGCTATCGTGGCGCGCGCGCGCACGCTCGCGGACGCTTTTCTTCCCCTTTTTTTTTTCATTCTCATTCGCGTCACTCCTTTCCCCCTTAATCTCGCTTCTCCCAGCGCTTTCTGACTTCCTCTGTCTTTCATATTTTGCTCTTTATGGGTTTTTTTTTCGCCTCCGCCCTTTTTCATTTTATCTTTCTCTACTCGGTCACGGGAAGAAAAGTCAGACGCGGAGCGTCAGAACGAAATCTGCTAAAAGTATTTTCGCATTTGGCTCCGATGGCGCGGAGAGAGAGGAAGAGGATAGAGCTTGACGGATAACGCTTGCGGCGCGGCAAGATTCGATGTCGGCGCGAATGATTTAGGACGAGGAGAGAATGATAAAGTACAATATACCGAGGAGTCGCGGGGCGCGCGAGGCGGGACGAATCCGCGATTTACCGCGATTGAAATCCTTTTAAGGATATTTGAAGCATGGCAATAGACCGAAGTCGAGAGTCTACTTTGTACGAAATGAAGTTAATCTTGGCTAATTTCTAGGGCATCTCTTTCTCTTACGCGTGGAAGTGGTTTCGCACGCGACAGATGTCCGCACGTGTACTACGTATCTTTGCACCGCGAATGTGAACATTATAGCTCTCTTACCCCTCGCGATACCATATGCGATAAAACACATTGATAGACGTTCAATATTGCAGACGAACAAGCTATATCCTCCGCACGGAGTTCTTTACTTATTGAAGCACTGAGTGCCGCGTTAAAGTTTAAATCACGTTGTACCGAAAGCGAAAATAAACAAGACGCAAATTACAGGTGCTAATATTATAAAAAGAAGATGGAAATCTATCAGCTCACATTTACGAATAAAAATTGTCAAATTAAAAAAAGAGAAAAAAAGGAGTTTTGAAAGCTTTCGAAATTATGACGTAACAAAAAATGCTAATGTGTGAAAAAGAAAATGAAAATCTGTTAAGTATCTGATAGTAAAAAGAGGAAAAGAGAAAAACAGCTTTTCGAAATTTTCGAAATTACAACATAACAGAAAATTTCAACATTATTAATTAAACACAAAATCGATAACTGTTTTTTCGAATATGGTTTCAACTACTATCTAATGTTCAGAAAGAGAGAGAGAAGAGAGATTTTATTAGGAAAGCATCGAAATTTTATCTGCGCTCATTATCGATAAGACGCGAATCGAAACGAGCGATTATCAGCGCAATATTTGCAGATAACATCGCGTTCTCTCAACTGCTGCTGATTGTTCCATTGAGTTACGCGCGCATTTCGACAAGCAAGCAAGGTTTTTATACTTCTTCATACAAATATTCTCGTAAGCTCTTCACCAATTAATTGCCAGTAACTGTGTATTTATCGAGCGATAATTTTTTGTCTCGATGTGCTGTTCTCTCGTTCTCACAGCGCATGTAAATCAACTTTGAAGTTAGAGTGAATTGCGAATTATATTTGTTTATTGGAAATGGAAATATGCAATATGTGATAAAATATCGACGAATTTAAATATAACACACCACAGCGGAGAATGGATTTCTTTTCAATTAATTTTCGCGAATTGGAAAATTGCAAAAATCATGATAAATTTCATGGATATATCCCGAGCGCGCGGTAGCGTCTAGAAATTATTTAACGTATGTGTATATTACGTGTCGATTTCACCAAATACGTAAATGAAATTAATAATATTGTATTTCCCAAATGTCTCTAACTAATTTGTCAAGGTTTGGTTATGCGAACGATAATTTATATAGGTATGGAAAATAATCGAATATAATCGGCGATGTAGCGGAACACGTGATATTGGTATACATATTTTCCACACTTCAAAATGCTTAATAGGTCATGTTAATTAGAGGTACACTAACGGAATTATCGCGCGAATACTCTCTCTCTCTCTCTCTCTCTCTCTCTCTCTCTCTCTCTGTCGTTTTTATTCTTCTTCTCACTCTTCGTCTACTTTAATTTTATTTTAAAATAAATTGTTTCAGAGGGTTTTAATCAATACTTCGCTCCATTTTGACGCTTATTTTATTACTCATAATGCCACCATGTGTTGTACGTAATTTTACGCGGCCGTAAAAAATTTTAATAAAATTTTAAAGAAGCGAGATAATTAAAATTTCAAAAAAATATGGTTACACCGTTATAAGAAATGTTAATTTTGCTTAATAATGGTTCTGATCATTTTAGATCATAACAGAAAATAATTAATAAATGATCATTTGTAATAAAATTAATTATATATTTTTGAAAAAAAAAATATTTCGAAATATTCAGCAAAAAACTTCAATACCATAAATATTCGTGAAACAAGAATCTTTCTCTGTTATATCGAAGAAAAAAGAACTCCTCTCAAGACATTTAGATAAGATCCGCGCGTTTATACGGAAAATCTGAAATACGTTCATCCCTTGGGTATGAAGCTTCGCAAATGTGAGATATTAGCAGACAGGGGAGCGGAGAGTAATCTTTTTTTTTTTCCCGTTCTGCATTCCGCTCCTTTTTCTCGCTTCGTTGCAAGCCACTCGATTTCTTTCATGTCGGCCACCGTAATAAGTCGTCTTAAAGTTCACTTGTAGGTTCTCTCCTTAAAACTCGTTGCGCGAAATGAAAGGAGAAGAAACAACGGGAAATACAGGCGGCTCGATGGGCTCGGCTCCGAACTCAATATGCGTTTCCCTCCTAAGTAAGTATTAATGCGGAATGGCGAGGCGCTCACGACTCAGAAAACCGAGAAAAAATCTACATCCTGCCGACAGTCACGTCGTTGTCGTCGTCGTCGTCGTCGTCGTTGTTGTCGCGCGAGACGTCCTTCCGCCGTTCAAGCAAGGTTTGACCCAGAAAGTCATTTGAATTTGACCTGGTCTACGATAAATGGCAAACTTCGTCGACAAGCAGAATAGGACGTAGATTAACTGCGCTTTGTATCTGGGGAATCGATACCGTTACGATAAAACAGAAAGGCTAATGGATTCGAAACATGAATTTTTACGATTTTCGCGCTAGCCGAAATGAAATATCCCGTTTCGGCATCAGAGCGGAAACAGTCCGCAATTCGACGTTTGAATGCAGTTCTGAGAAAGGAGAAGGGGAAGAATCGATCGCGGCTAAATTCGATATTTTATCAGCGAAAAGTGCGTATAATCGAATCGCCGCGTTTTATTGCTGATAAGGTATAATATATGCGATATGTTTTTCGAACATCCTCGGCGTGACCCATTCGCATGAACGTATACTATTGGTCGTAACAGCCAAAAACGGTCTGCCATGTCAGAAGTTTTTGGCTTAATATACGAGTTTCTTCGCGTTTCGACTATTATCGCCCGGCTTTTTCGCGCGATAACGCCCGGTTATCTCGTTCTACTCGGGCTCTTTCCTGCCCTTAAATCGTTTTAGCACCCGACTCGGAGGATTTATCCGACGTAATCGCGTAATCTACGGAAGAACGCAGAAACGATCTCGTTGTCGGTTTTTTACCATCGTCGTCGCGAATTCTCTGAATCGAAACGACAATAATTTTATACAAACTTCGTGTACAAACTTTTTTCATTATTTTGTCGTCTTTTGTCTGTTTGCAAAATTGCACATAAATACAAATTTTTAACACGATGAAACTGATCGGACAGTCTTGAAATTTTCAATTTTATCTCTGACACTTCATATATTAATTAAACATCGATGTTTGCTAATAAGTTTTTGTTAATTAATCAGCGTTGCTTCATCGAGACTTGCGTTATTGAAATTTGATAAAGGGCGGTGTAATTCATTTGAACATAGAAATTTGTGTTCAAATAAATATATAATACATTAATTAGAGAATATATATGTATATATATGTACATATGTATATCTATGATATTTCACAAATGAATGTATTTACAATTAATCGATGTGCAATTTTACTCTTCAGAAACATTACATAGTGTTCTCGAGAGAGAAAGAGAGAGAGATAATAAATGCTGTTGGTAAATTAAAAGAGCTATTTGTTCTGACTCCGCACCTCACTTGGGAGAACAACAATAGTTTATTAAATAAATCTGCATAATGCATAACATTACCCTTTTGTCTTTTTTTTTTTTTTTGCGCTGCGGAGAAGTATGCGTTTTTTTGCGAGGGAGCTGCGCTATAAATTGTGCGAAACTCGTGTTCTCGAACCAACATCACGTGTAAACACAGCGCGAAGCGCAGCGCACTTGTCTCATTTGTTAATGATCATCAGAGAGAAACACACACACACACACACACAAAACATAAAATTTCACAAAAGTTATAATTATATCACAACTCCTTTCCACTTGTACCGCTGCGTTGTATTGCAGCACTTGCGTTTTTGTGTATAAAAAAGTATATTATAAATTATTAACTCTTTCTCTCTACGACTCTTAGGAGAAAAAACTGTACACTGGTGCGAGAAAAAATTTTATTTCGAGTTTCAAAGAGTATTGTGGTAAAAAAAAAAAGAAAAACGTATTTTACACACACGCATACACACACTATTTAATCTAATAAACATAGAAAGAACAAAAAAAAAAAAAAATGTAAAAGGTGCTATAAATAAATTTGCGCTATAATTTTCCAGATGGCAGTTGAAAAGCTAAAAGACTCTTTGTTCCCAGTTTCGCTTTAATCCGAAAAAAAATTACAGTATAAAGATAGATTCTCGTTTTGTTGCATTCAAATTATCATTTCTCGCTTTGATATCGTTTCTACCGTACCGGATATTTTGCTCAATGAAGTGCATGTCATCAGCTATGTTTTATCATATATTTGACATTTTTCGTGTTCACCATGTAAAATATAAATATGTACCATAGTTTTAGAAAGGAACACACACACATATATAATAATATTAAAAATTGCAATAAACTCTAATACTCTCGTTAGAGAATCTGACGTGTCACAACTTGTCTGTTAAAATTTAAGATCGCGAATTGCGAAACACGATGCATAATTAGCATTAGAATGCACACACGAATCCGACAATGAATTCATCTTTTCAGAACGCCGCTGGCATCGCAGCAATTAATTTCTACGGCGAGTTTACCTCGTCTGAAAGGGAGACGTGGGTCAATATCTGAATCCGGACGGGTGCTAAATGCGCAAAATTATGGTTCAAGCCGGCGCGATATTGTTGCGCTCATTTCAAGATATAATTTATCGTGCTCGCATAGTTTCGAATGGAATGGAATGGAATACGAAGGATGCGGGCTGGTCAGTGTGACGCATGTGTGTTATAGAGACGGAGAGTTAGCGAAAAACACACGGACGTTGTTACCGAAAATTGAAGTTTTGTCTCAGTCGCGGCAGCGAAACGATAATTGAATCAACAAAACATCACCGCGCGCGCTGGTTAATGCGTTGCACCTCTGTGGCCTGTACGCGGAAAGAAAATCCCGGGAACACAGCGCCTACACCGCACAAAGGGGAATAACGAAGCACGCGCGCGCGACCATTAACGAATTGTTCCGTCTCGTAAGTGAGACAACGTTTCGTTAAATCTCTTATGGTTTTCCGTCGTACAAGCGATGCGCGTTGTTCGTCCGCGAAATAGCGTACATATCTGCCACAGCTCGTACATATGTTGTTTCATTTAACCAACACCGGATACATATACGCCGCCGCGCATGTACATCCCACCCTGCGGGCGAAATTTATACGCGCAAATATTTACGGAATTGTAGATACCTCATTTGCAAATAGAGAAGTGCGTATATTTTACATGACCTCTCTCTCGGAAAAAAACTTTCTCGATGCTGATTTTATTTGCGCGCGTAAATTGTGAAGTCCGCGGGTTGAGTGATACATTTCGGGATATAGACACGCCGGCTAGAGTTTTCAATTAGTTTTTGATTCTAGTTTTGCTCTCTCTCTCTCTCTCTCTATATATATATATATATATATATATGTGTACGTAATATATTACATCTGCCAAAGAACTTAATAATTCACCGAAATTTCGGAAATTGAACTCCATAAATTTTCTATATTAAAGTGAGCGTGTTTGTATGTTAATTACAAGCTTTATAAAAACAGAAATGTTTCTATATATTCTATTATAAATTCATCCAAATGCCAGGCAAATGAAAATAAATATTTGCTGGGAAGAAGCGGAAAGATATAAAAAAGTGCAAAATTTTGTGAACAGAAACAAATATCGTTGAAGTAAAGAAAAAAAGATGCGCCGTCTTTCTCTTTCTCTATTTCTCTCGAGCGTTACTCCGGATAACGGCCACGCGAAGCGGACGATATTACGAGTTCCGAGGGCGTAATCTCTGGCGCCGAGTGCGAGAGCACTTCCGACTCTTTTTCGCCACGGCGAACGTGCGCACACCATCGCCCCGATTCTCGACATCGGGAACGATGGGGGGATATTTCGCGATGTTTCTCGAAAGAGAGTAGGATCGTTCCAGGAACGGCTCAACGTTGGCCGCGCGAGAGAGTGGCGGGCCCTCTCGAGTATAATTAGATGTCCCAGTTTACCACCGCGGCATGTCATTATGGAATCCGTGTTCGCCGGCAGCAGCGCGCGAATATACGCCTCTGCGCGTTCTCTCTCTCTTTTTCTCTCTCTCTCTCTCTCTCTCTCTCTCTCTCTCCTCTCTCTCTGTCTCGCTATCCCAAGCTACGTTCGCGCTTCGCTCGATAATAAGCCCTGTGAAGTAAAGCGCCGCATACATACAACCTACACACACGCAGCGAAAAGTTAACAGGGTTCGACTCGAACAACCCTTGTTCCCTCTTTGTTATCATCGACGTGCCACGATCTCGCGCGAGCTTTGTATCGTCAATTAACTCACAACATCACAACGGAATGGACAAATAAAAGAACGAATAAAAAATTTGTTCTTCTTGCATTGTATTTTTTCTAGTCAAGAGCGTTATTTGTTACGCAAAGCAATACACAATTATTTGATATATTGCGTACCTTTCTCGAACCCCGAAATTTGTCGGAAAATAACAAATTCTGTCGGAGAACGCTGACGGCCGCGCAGGACTCGTGAGACCAATTTTCCCTACACTCGTCCCATCATGTAGTTTGGAAGGAATATATATATATATATGTGTGTGTGTGTGTACGCGCGACACACGCCGGCACGCTCGTCCTTCACCTGTGGCTTGGCCGGTATCCGGATCGGTCATCTGTGAAATAACTTTTTTGCCATTCTCCTGTCGGATCGCCACCGATAATTCAGAAGCGCATCGGAAGATCAGCGGGAGAAAAACGTTTTTCTTACGTACGTATGTTCGTCCGTTCGTTTGATCAGAAATGCGACGCATCTTAAGATAAATAATTCAAAACGGCAACTCTATAATCGCATTACGCGCGCGTTTTCCCGAGAGTCTGGTCTCGTCGCGATTTCTCGACAGGTGATTTTTCCTCTCATAATCGCGTTAAGCGCGAAATGTATTTTCGAAAATTGCTCACGCAAAGTCGCAATTTATAAATATTCAATATGTTTTCACGAACTTAACACTTATCGCGATGAAAGAAACTCGATTGGAAATACGAACTCGAGGAGGAAAAGTTTGTCCTTTAACTTCTCTCCATCTATATTTACTTTGCGATAGATACATCTCAACCATCAGATATATATTATATATACATATATGTATATATATATATATATGTGTGTGTGTGTGTGTGTGTATATCGGTGATTTAATAAAACCGGAGTTTTGTATCGGTTGGTGTGTATTTCGTGATATACCACCGATCACGTCGAAAGAGAGAGAAAGAGAGAGAGAGCGAGAGAAGAGGGAAGGAAAAGAGATTGTACGAACGGCAGGCTCCGGAATGTCTCGTGGGACCTAAAACACCTGCATCTAGTTCCATAACTCTGACCACGATTCCATTGGCAAATCTCTTGAGTCTATGCCTTCTGGAAACTGGCCAAAGTCGTTCTCCATGATTCGCCGTTTCTTTCTACCCCGCTGTTTCCAGGAGCGTTCTTACCCTCTCGGGTAAATGCACGCACCTAGCCAATGACAATTACAGTTCGCTGATATCCAAGACAAAGAAACCGCGTAAACCACAAGTTTCACAAATAAATAGCCGGCTTCACCGGTTTATTCGCTCCACGTGTATAAAAGAAAATACTGCCACAAGCGATCAATTAATTTATTCGTTACGCTTATGAGATTACATGGACTTTAAACATTTTCCCGTCCGAGTACGTGAAACTGTTTTCGAAATTTAATTTTAAAAGCATTTTAATTTCTTTTAAATAGACCGAAATTATTTTGCAATTAGCAAGCCGTATTTTGCGGTTCGGTGTATGTTAAATAATTTTCTTTTGGTTTTATTTGAAACGCAAAAAAAAAAAATTGCGCGCGGCGAGAGAAAAAGAGAGAGATATTACAATAATCGCTCCATTTTAAAGTAAATTTGCGAGGAAGCACGATGCGTGCAATTTACCCTTAACCGGATCGTCGACTCATTTCTCCGACATAATACGTATTGAGGTCAGCCGAAAATAGCCGCTTCTTCAAAAGGGAATTTATGCATCTCGAAATTTCCTACTCTACTTACTCGCGAGCTCCGGTGCATTCCGATAAATTATCTTCTCCAATAACAACGTCGCGCGCGGCTCCCTCCTCGCGAGAGAAGGATGCGCTACGAGATTCGCATAAATCGAGAAGTCGAATAATCAGCGATCTTAACGTCGAAGATGCTCCCGATTTTATCATCCTCTAAAGACGCAATATAGTAAGTTATGTAGAAACACACACACACACACACAGATGTGTAAATTCGCGCATATGCCACGTGTGTGTATGCGCGCGGTATGTATGTATTACAAACCGATATCTCGATAAGCGCTTTTTCGGGCGAAACATCTTGAAACGCGGCCAAGGTCGGATCGGGAACATCGTCTCTCTCTTTGGCCTTTTTCTTCCTCGAGATAACAAAAAGCGTCGTCGGAATATTGTCCATGCGCCAGAGCAACAATATATACTGAGGCTACAGCCGCGCGTTTTCTAAAGAAACTTGATTGATCCACTTGAATAAGAAATTTATGAACTCTTCTCGACTTCTGATAGTTTGCCAATTTTCGAACGGGAGGATAAATCAAGTTGCGCGAGAATTCTACGAGGGGATTTATATATCCATCACATCGAGACTATACATTAGTGGTTACGCGTGAAAAATCTATTCAGCCTTGTTAAATTGCACCATCTTGTTAAATATCGTGTTAACTTTTGGGAATAATCACAAAATTTCCACGTAAATTAGAAAAAAAAGGTTTTTACAAATTGAATGAAATTCGCGCTGCACGGCGCGTTAAATTTAAATCTAGAATTTGCTAATTAAAGTGTTTACATATATCTTCTTTCTCCACAAGTATTACATTTAATTTTAAATAAAGCGCGCGTACGTAAAAAATTAACATTTTTGAGCAAATCGGACGTAATCTTGTGTCGTTTTTTTTTCTTTTTTATTCGCGCTGTTCATCGTACAGGGAATATTTTATTTTATTTTACTTTTTTTTTTTCTATCAAGATACGCGAAAGATAGAGAGGAGATCGTGATCTCGCACATGATGTATGTTTCTCGACGGCTTGTGACATCTTGATAAAGAATCGCGCCGTGCTCTCAAATCCATTACATCCGAATCAAACGCGCCGCTCAGTACGACACGGCGATTATCAGCGATACTATGTATGCTAATTTGATTAGCGACCCCGGCCCGAATCCGCTCGCTTAATTCGCCCGGCTGAAAATTTAGCTCCACGTCGACGGCGGAATTAGTTAATTGAACCGCTGCAAATTAGCGAATTAAATCAACAAGTTGAGAAACGACTTGGCGAACGACGACGCGAATTGTCGTCGTGGAGAAGCGCGACGCGATGCGACGCGCTGTCGGATTTGATGCGATTAATTAACACATACACGCGCACACACGCACGCACACGTAATACATGTTTCTCGCCCCCGACTAATATCGGAACAACGAATCTTCCGTCTATCGAGTGAACTTCAATAATCAATCTGACCGCTGTAATTAGTATTAACAATCGTCTACTCTAAATTTGTTAATAAGTATAATGAAGAATTTATTGTAAAGTACGTGTAATTTTTCTTAAATTTATTGTTTCACGCTTCTAAAATCTGTCACGCTTTTTTTCTTATAAAAAAATTCAATATCTAAGTTTATCTTCTTCTACCCGCGAACATGGTCGTGTTACTTTTACTTGCCAACTTTATCGCCGGAAGGAACGATCTCAAATGTACGGCTATGTATCGTTCTCTTTCGAACAGGGAAGAGAGAACAGGACTTCCGAAATTTGATCCTCTCGCAATTATCCCCGGGACCGAATAATCGGGGTCGAACACGTCACAGTTTTAGCCAAGTTTCAGTGTAATTGCACCCACAAGTCTCCAATTGTAACTTTGAGCCAGGTCTTGCTCACTTCCTCTCATTCACTTACTCTCTCATCTTTTCTCTCTCTCTCTCTCTCTTTATCTTCCCTGACTGGCTTGAAACTTGAGAAATTAAATTACTGATGAAATGGTGCGCGGCGCGATCGGGTAAATCGAGCGAACTACGAAAAGCTGTTAATTTCGCGCGTCTGCCAAGAAAATCCGTCTGCCAAGTTTTGCAAAGATGTTTACAGCTGATGTCGAACAATGTTTTCGCACACAGACGTAATAATATTCTTTCGCACATAAAAATACGAGTCATTTTGCTGAATCGATGAGTACCGACAGCACTTTGTGAAAATGCGCGCGCGCGTGTGTGTGTAGTCGCGCGTACATGCAAAAAATCTCGGTAAACATTAAAATCTCTCTCTCTCTCTCTCTGCGACGGAACTCTCCGTCGAAGGCGTTCGAGCTTTCGTCGTTCGCTCGCGAAGACAAAAGCCGTGAGGATTAGAGACGAGCTTAAGTCTCCGACGTTCGTGTCTTCCCTATCCGTCCTGTGCACGCTCCATTTCGCGCGCGGTAACTTTCCTCCCTAGACCGAGAAGACCGTTTCTTCCATTCCCCCTTCTCTCGATCTGTTCTCATCGTTTAATCCCTCAACTTATATTTCTCGCGACTGCTTGTCATGTTGTCGGAGTGTGCGAACGTTTTTTTGGTCATCGCCTGTTTTTGCAAATTTTCATAAAATTTTTGCGTTCGTTTGTAGCACGTGTCAACATTTGCTCACCCTACGCACACATTTTTTTTTATTCACCCTCCAAAAACCGATTTATACAGCATGTATGTGTACATCGATTTCGTTCCCGTTAATTTTTGTAATTTTGTTCGTTTTTTTTTCTTTCGATCTGTAAAATTTCCATCACGTTATTCGTAGCGCGCACGCGCGCTAGGATCAAATAGCCGGTCGCGCTCTGTTATTCGGCGATATGAGGGATTTAGCGGGTCGACATCGATCAATAGCGAGTGACGGTTCTTACGGTGTAAGAGAAAAATGAGTAGTGAGCAAGTGTGTACGCGCACACAGCCCCCGGCGGGGTCTATCATCTATCTTTCAGACCTACTCCAGCGGAACGCTCTTCTGTGTACATTATATATGATCAGTGCAGTTGCCTTCTTTTTCACCGAGATGCTCGTCGACTTTTTATTGCGCGCGCTCCGTCGCCCGGTATGCTCGAACGCTATCAGTGACCGAAATCAAAATGTCGACGATCTTTTTCTCTTTCTCTCGTGAAAAAGCTCGTGTTTTCGAAGTGAAAGTTTGCGTGCACAACGAAACTTCTCGAATAAAACATGAAAATGTGGTTTTTTCTTCTCTTTTTATTTGCAATATAACAATGCGATGTATTAATTATGGCAATTAACAAACAAAATAAGTTTATTGATCATCTTCGTTCTTTTTGCTCAATTTTGCTCCAACAAAAACAAGAAACTATTAAAAACCTATCGTTAAAAAAAAGGATGTAAAAGAATATGCTACTTTGTGTCACACAAATTTTATCACGTTCGTCAGCGGCGTGTAACTGAATGTAGGCGAGTTGTAGCACTTCGGTATCAAAATTTTATCGGCTTCGAAAACTCTCGAGTGAAATTTTTACACGGTCACAAAACTTCGTCCCTATCTCTATCCGTCACGGAACTCGATTCGCGGAGAGCGCAAATCAACGGTTGAGAGTTTTGCCATGTAAATTCACCCGAGCGAAACAATAATGTGTCTATTCTGTAAAAAAAAGAAAAACTCGGGAACAAAAAACCGAGTAAGACGCAAACAGACGTGCATTTTCGATTTAAATGTGTGCGTGTGTGTGTACGATTAAAAAACAATTTTTCAATTCGACACCAGGATATATATTTTCGAGTTTGCATTCAAATTGTCAACGTGAAATTGACTTTCGAATTAACCCTTTTCCGTGCAATAACGAGTCAGAAACTCGTGCCGATATGACACGGGCCAGATATGAAAAAAAAAAACGTGAAAAACAAAGAATATAATTTTGGCTCATTTTGCGAAAAATTTTGTCTTCTACCATGATTCGCGTTTTGCCAGAGCAATTCGTACGAGAAAGGATTAAAGGGCGCATTAAGAGAAAATTGCAGAGAGAAAGTCACTTGCTTCACGACTTGGGAGAGACGCTTCTCCGGGAAAACAAAGAGAAATTGAATTTAAATGAGCTTCTCTCGCATTCATCATAAAACCTAATACGCGGCAACCTTCATTTCTCCCTTCACCCCCAGGCGCAGACTCGAACGATTAATCACGGGGCGTAGTTATTAATCAATGTGTCATTCAAGTTTACGAACGTTGTCACATTTATATAATATCCCTCGTATGTCGGTTACTTCATCTTCCTAAAGCGAAGGTATCATCGATAAGACGTTTTTCGCGAGGAGGGAGTGGGAATCTATCGAATTTATCAGACGGCGAACCGCCGACGCGAGGCTAATGCACTCTACGGTCGCCGGAAGAGAAAGTGCGAGAGTCGGACGCGAGATGGAATGTACACGGGGATTGATCTGAGAGAGAGTCGTGGAAGGGAATCCGGGACAAACGAGGGAGGATTTGTTCGGCATTGTGCCGCTTGAAGCCCCGGGATATCTTCTCTCGTCGAAAGATTACCCAGAATTTTGACTGTACATATATGTAACGAGATACATTCGCGCGACACATACGCTTCTCAAAATGGGAAAACAAATGAGAATAAAAATTGATGGGAGACGATTCCGAACGATAGTTTAGGAAAGAACGCGCGTTTACACACACAAAAAAAAAAGAAAAAACCGCGAAATAGAATTCATTCTTATCGTAACGTTTTCATTATTAATTCAATTATCTCTCGAACTTGTTAATATCGCGCTCGACTCTCGAATCGACTTTTATTATCTTCGAAAACCCGCAGACTCTCTCTCTCTCTCTCTTGCAATTATGCCAAAATTCCATTAACGGTCTGTGCGTCGGTAACTTATGGGCCAACCCTCTCGCTAAGCTAAACCACCACCGCCCGAAAAATCGATTCGGAATCTCCGCGCTTGAATACCGAGCGCGGCTACTAATGATAATGGCAACACGGTGATTTGATCGAATCGCAGACGTTAGTTGTTCTATTTCACAACGTGCACGCAAGAGCACCAGTCCGCCGCAAGCTCCGATAGTCGAGCACGATTGGGCGCGTATAATGCAACATTGAAAAGCCGCAAATTCACAGCGCGCGCACACAAACACATGTACAAATTTACATTTACACACACACACACACACACACACATCCCGAACGCATACGCGGACGTTGCCGCGCCTACCTCGCAGGGATCAGCATACATAACTGCGGAACAGTCGATAGTTTGTTAAACTGCATCGCGACTGGTCGCAAACAGCAATACGATATTAAATATGTCACGAAGCGTATTATACCGCGGCGGTGTCGACGTAACTCTCTGGCTTTTCTCTATCGTGTCGAAATTGATTGTGTGTATTTGTGCGAGTGTGTACGCGTTTGCCACCGCACGCGGAACCGTATCATTTGTATGCTAACTATGTGCGGCAAAACTATAGTAATGATATTAACTTCACGTGCGTGAATATACGTTATATGTATATATTATATATAGATATATATGTATATGTATATATCTACTATCGACACGCTGTATGTGCTAATTTCGATGATTTATGACGGTCATGCTGACCGTCGCGTGTTGACAACGTGTACGCAGCGCGTTTTGACATATGCAGCTTCTAAATTAACTTGTTCCATTAGGCAGTAGTTTACATGTTTCATATTCCGCTGAGCGCAGCGCTTGATGTGTTTACCGTTTTACATACACACATACATGTGTATTAAAAAATACTAAAAAAATATCAAATATTTGCTTGTCGACGGGTCTAAAAACGAAAACAACTACTGACGAAATGCTAATTTTCAAAAATCTTACATCTCTCACCTTGTAATCACCGTTGTAATTAACAATCGCTCCTGTCGCAAATTAATTAACGAATTAATCGCCAAATAATTCTCAGGAGAAAGTTTTTGAATTTTTAATTGAAATATATTGCGTCGAATATTATGCAGGTAAATTATTTCGCAGGTTATTGCGTTTTTTTTTAGATCACCGCTTATAAATATAATCGTACATATATCATTGAATATGTACAATTGAATGTATACGATCTGTCGGGTTGGAAATGTTAATAAATTCGTGTCA
Organism: Pseudomyrmex flavicornis; assembly: GCA_014825475.1. Taxonomy (NCBI): domain Eukaryota; kingdom Metazoa; phylum Arthropoda; class Insecta; order Hymenoptera; family Formicidae; genus Pseudomyrmex; species Pseudomyrmex flavicornis. The sequence continues at coordinate 28,904 of QVNW01000524.1, forward strand.
CGCGATTTTTGATTATTAAAATTCCCCGCACCTCCCTTCTCCGTTCGAATTTACGAAAATGAGCGAACGATTTTTAGCTCCCCTATCTCACTTGATGACATTAGTCAACGTCGACGTATCGACGAATCGCGCGTTCAAACACACACACACACACACACACACACACGCGCGCGCGCGCATACGCACGCACACGCACATTAATCGCGCCGTATCTGCCAGTAATTCGCATCGCATCATCACGTTTAAACCGGCCGACGCATTCGCCGGTGTGTGCATATCGTTGTCACTTTCGTGGCATTTCGCATAGTGAATAAACGACCATTAACGCCGCTTTATGCGGTAATCTGTTTACCGAAAGCGTCCGGGAAAACGACCGCTAAATCTGATGTTAGTTTAGAATGCGCGCTCGCTATAGAAACGGAAGACGCAGACTTCTCTCTCTCCACACGATCTGCAGAATATCAAGCGATATATATACACACGCGCGCACACACACACACATACACGCGCGTACATTTATTGCTTAGTCATGTTTAGCCGCTATAATTATATTACATACCAGCCGCTATAATTATTTACGTACCAACTATAATCGCCGCTATGATTCTTAAGCTCGGAATTAATTAATGAAACAACAGAGCGTTTACATAAGTACAATTTTAAATCTTTCAAATGCTGGTTACTCGAATATAATTCGACTTGTAGGAACAAATGAATTACAATTCAAATAAAATTATTATCGAAGTCTCTACAAAAGCTCGTGTGTCGTGAAATCATGACAAACATACCGTGTTGACCAAACTCGCGGCATTATCATCATCAATGCGAGTAGCGGAGACGTGGGATAGTTGGGGCAGCAGGCGAGCCCACGCTTTTTCACTGGGTCAAGTGTGAACCACTAATTACCCACGGGCAACCTTGTTTTCCGTAGCAAAAGTAAACTTTGTCGCAGCGGCACTCTTCTCGGCCAACCCCGGTCCTGCTGCAGTGACATTGTCGTGCCGGAAAAAGAGAGAGTATCCATCCACTACGGGAACAGCCTCTATCTCTCTCTCTCTCTCTCTCTCTCTTCGATGAGAAGCGGTCCTCGTGTCATTACGGTTAAAAAAATCCAATTTGTCTTTTTTGCGCGATTTCATTATCCTTTGTGAAATCGTCGTGTGCGCCCGGCACACGACGAAACAATACCGAACGAATTATTAACACGCCGGACGGAAACGTATGTAATTTCGGTACACAACAAAGCTCTCTTCGCGTCGCGTTTTATTTTTGATATAATACGATTATTTATTAATTATTAAATAAAAAAAACACAGAGAAAATATCTGAAAATTGAAAATAATGATTTACGGCGGATAAGTAAAATTATTTTCGCGCGAATGTCCACGTATTTTATCACGCACACACACACACGTACTTGATCTCATCTCGCGCGTTTTTCTCGCCGATTACCAAGATAATTGGTCTCTGCAAAACGAAGGAAAAATCGTTCTATAGAGATAATCGTTCCATAATGTCTTCCATATAAAATATTTCGCGTTAAAAATATTATGCCTGTGAGGTAGAGCAAAAAGCTTTTCCGCCGAGCGCAGTCACGGTGGTGGTTAATGTAGTCGGATTACTAACACGGGGTGGAATTTATGGTTCCTTAATATCTCAGCTCCGAACTGCCGAAATTCTCTCCTCTCAAAGACGCCGTCGCGTATTATCTTGATGTCGAGTTCTCAAAAGTGTCGTTTTTTCTCCTGGTTTCTTTCAGAACTTTCAATATAATTCGCATCTCCACCAGGTTTATATCTCATCAACGCGGGAAAGTTTTTCCGTAAAAGTGGTTGTTCTTAGTTTTTTTTGTTTTTTTTCAAGATTCGAGAACTTTTGACGTCGATAAATTGTTTGAATGATCGAACTCTCAATCATCGCGCGCGACGCAGAAATCTATATAACGATGGCGCCTTTCCCTCCCCCCTCCCTCCCCCCCTCCGTATCTTTACGATTAGACCGTAAAATCGAAAGCCCGCGCAATCGGCGGTTATTTTAGCGCCGTTCCCCGATTGAGAAACGCGTACCCCAACGACCGGCAATGGAGTATCGCAGAACACACATCGCCTTTGAAGGTCGGCCGGTCCCGACTTCGAAGGCCACGATCTAAATCCGTCCCGTTGATCTTAAACTCTCATCGATGAAGACTCTCTCGTGACCGGCGCCAATCTCAAAGTTTATCCGAACAATTTCGAAATTATTAGTCTCCGCGAAAACTTGACCGGATCATTATAACTTGAAGTAGCAGTAGCTCTCTCTCGCGTACTTCGGAAGAATTTTCTTGGCATAAAGTATTTACTCGCGCCTATTTGAGAATTGCCGAGATTCGTGTACTTACGAATAGACATATCCCGTTCGTACGTACGTACAAATAGACCTCGTACTTGTCGAGAACGGCACGGAAAGTTTCTTGCTTACTTTTATTCTCTGTTTACTTCCCGGGAAGCTATTCTTAAATAGTCTAGCTCGCAGTTAAGCGGAAAATTCGGTTATAAAAACTCGACTGTTTTCTCAACAAACAGAATTAAAAGGCAATTAAAATATAAAAATAAAATCGCATCTCCTCCCCCAGAAGTTAACTCTCTTTCGCGCGCGCGAGTGTGTTTCAGATTGAAAATAAATGATGAAAAAATTGTAAATATGTATTACATAAAGTTATCACGTCAAACTTAAAAAAGAATGTTTACAGAACACACACGCGCGCGCGCGTACATACGTACGTGTGTGGGAGGAGTCGCTGGTTAAAACTCGGCGATTATATTCATCAATCGATTTGCCACGTGGACATTATTTTGCAATTTTCTGTAACCTTGCGTGTAAAAACTATATTATTTTTCGACGATATTTGCCTTTTTGTCGGAAAATCGACAAGAAAAATGAGATAAAAGAAGCCTGGCAAGAAGTCGCTCTTGATTTATGACGGAAGTTCCCGCGCGCTTTTTTCACCTTTTCGTCCCTCACGACTTTGACACACATTTCTCAACAACAGTCGTTGGCAAATTGTTTTTCGAAAGTCGTCAGGGCGTCGCGAGGTTACGCCCAGGAGGAGAAAGTTTCTCGCTCATCCAACGAGGGCTCTTCACGATCTGCTACTTGTCAACTGTCGTTTAACGATCGTTAGTTTATCGATTCAACGTGTTTTGCGGACACGGAAATCGGATTATTATTCGCGCAAAACAAGTGTTTCAGATATTTAGATTTCATCGCGCGATTTCTCGTACGAAAATACACTCGTGTTTCGCAAAAGTTATTCGTTTCTTTTCACTTTGGAGTACATAAATCTTGAGAGAGAAAAATACATCAAGGGATTCAAGGAGGAGAGAAAGGAATTTGCGCGTAAGAGAAGAGAGAGAGAGAGAACTAATAGAATCGAACGTAGATGAAGATGCTTCTCGTTCGAGTGGAGAGAAGCGCGCAGATCAAAGAGAAACGTCTTGAATCGGCTAAGACCAAGTAGATACTGTTGGACTGTTTGGCTTTCAACCTAATTGAATTGGAATTTGATTGATTACAAGACCGACCAATTTCCGGCCGTTACACGTTTATACCACGTTCTTCGTAACACTCGCCAGATGTTGCCTTATAATTTATTGAAGACTTTGAGGTATATTTCCCCGAGCACACTTTTTCAAGGTCGTCCGATCAACTGAAAATTCACCACACACGTGATATCACGTTGTGAATAAAATAGCAAGTGGAAAAATTTGACGTCGACGGGCGTCGTGTTGCGCGCATGATAAAACTTTTTTTTTTAACACACGCCACCATGAGACAATCTGTCAGATCCGAAGTAAAAAATAAATAAATATATATAGGTCGTTTTTTTACACGTGGTGTTTTTTACGGATGCGGAACATGAAAAATAGTATATATATATCCTACAACTGTTTTTTTTTCACGGACGAAATCGCGCGTAAGGAAGTATATAACGACAATACAAACGATACAAAAGTTCTTTAACAATTCTATTTTCGTGACTTCCTCTTACATTTCCATTCTAACGCAATTTTAACTTCTCAGTTTGTTCTAAAAAAAAAAATCGAATTAAGGACGTGGGAAACTTTGGAAACTGCATCGCAGAAATAACGATATCCGAACGCGTTGGCGTGCAACCGATGAATTCCTCATATCTCTCGGTCGGTCTCTCCATTGCTTGGGGAAGGAGGGAGAGAGTGGAGTTTCGCCCAGAGACGTCTATACGGAAATGTACAAGAGACGACACTGAGATCCCGAGGGTTCGAGTGAGAGGAAGATTGAGAGATACACACGCCGGCTAGTAGGGTTGGCAATTAAGCGTGTGCCGTTGACGGCGGCTCGAGCATGATTTAATTACCGAGTGATTAATGAGTTTCGCATATCGTCGTTCGCCCTCGCGTCGCAGGATTTCTCTTCCTCCGATCCTTCGCGCCGAATGCTGAGAGAGAGAGAGAGAGAGAGATGCGGCTGTGTACACAAATCCGTGTATAACGAGTGTTGCCGATTGTTATGATGACGATCGCGGGCGCGAAATAATGAGAAATCCATGCAAACGAGAGGAGTCTGTTCGGTCATTCTGCTCTCTTTTTACGGCGTGTAAATCAACGAGCACATGTAAACCAACCGTGTGATTCTGTGGGATTTAACGACGAGAAAGAGAAAGAGCTTTTGAAAAAATATTTCAGCATTTAGAAAGCGCAGCTTGCGGAGAAAACATATTAAATCCCTGCGAAACATTTTTATCACGACAATTTTTCTTCTTTTGTCTTTTGTTTCTTCGGTGATATGAAAACAATTCAATTTGTCGCAAATGCGCGTTGCACACACACACACATACTATGTGTTTGCATGCAGCACAAGCTGAGATTTCCCGAAATATCACTACCAGTCATAAATAATATTCTACCCGCGTGTTTCCTGATATCCGTCCTGATATTTTCCGCGCCATTTCCGACACATAATATTCGTTTCAGCACGCGCGCGCACACATCGTCTTTCTTACTCTGAGAACTTTGAATAATGTCTCCCAGGCGCTCCTCATCTGCGACGTTACACAGACGCGCTTTCTTTCTTTATTAATAGACACTGCGGAAAGCGAACAGAGAGACTCTTCAACAAAAGTTCTTGTTTTTTTTTTATTTTTTTTTTTTTGTAATTAAGATCTCTGTATTTTGCGGTTGGTTGATTTGCGCGGTTGGACCGAACTGCGGAAAGAGCGAGAGAGAGAGAGGGGGAGAAAAACCTCTCGGGACGAACTTGTTTACAAGGCTCATTCACTTTCACGATTACGTGCAAAGTGGAAAAGTGGTGGTGTTCTAAGCCGGACACCGAATAAATCTCCTGGCGGATAAATGTCTTTGAGTGGTCGCGGGCGAACAAAGGACATATTGCCACTCGCTTTTTCTTCATCGCGTTCTGCGAGAGCAAAATTACCTCTTCAATTACGAGGATCTCCTGTATCTCCGACGTATATTTAACGAGATATGAGATAACGCGAGAAAAAAAACCTGTCTCTTCACTTCTTCATTCTCTTTTTCTCTTCATCGTAGCGCTCCACTTAAATAAATAAATTCACACGTAAAGTCTATCCGTTTTATTTTCAATAAATTTGACTCGACGCGACAAAGTTTAATAGTCAATCTATATCGCGTTATCACAGATAGGGAGAGAGAGAGAGAAAGAGAAATAAGTTCGCAACGAGTTTCTCGCGCACACTAACGCAAACAATCGCGTGATTAACGACACCGCTGAATAATGCAAATAGGATGGATCTACGAGCGAGGTAAATGAATTAAGGCGACGAACAAATTATTTCGCTTCTCCCGCCAGGAGGATTCCCCTTGGGTCTCTGTGTATGTGTGTATGCGCGCATCCGCGGAATTGCGCGCACCCCTTTCCTCGTCGTCATTTCCCGTGACGCTTTCGCGAGACGACGCTTTTCGCAGCATTTGTAATACGAAAGGAGCTAGACTACGTGACGCAGAAAGGCGAAGGGAAGAGCTTCTTTGCGACTCTCTCTCTCTCTCCTCTCTCTCCGAAGAGAGAGAAACGAAATTCGTCGTTTTCCGGATAAAACTTTTGCCGCGACATAAATTTAATGAGTTCTCGCCGAGGGAAAAAGCGCTGCAGCGCCACACGATGTCGTTAACGAGCTCATTCAAGAAGCGTTTTAATTTGATCGCGACCTCGTGCTCGTCGCGATAGTCGTACGGGCGAAATAAGACACCCCCAGCGGGGAGAAGAAAGAAACCGCAAAAATGGAGGAAATTTAGGAGTTGGAATACTCGCAGATCCGAGTTCACCGCTAACTTAACGACTCCAGGGAGAATTCTTTGTTTTTTTCCTCATTCCCTCGTGTGTCTTTGTCTATCCTTCCCCTCCTCGCTTAATACGTTTTCGAACACTGCATTATGCATGAGGACGCGAAGTGTTTTCTTCGGCGCGCGCTGACACGGCGTACTTGTCTTGTTTCTTAATTACGATTCATAGACACGTATAGCAGCAAGTACGTAAGATAAACACGGGGTAAGCTGACGATATTTGGACGGGATCCAACGATGGAACAGAGAAAAAACGATGTATCACACAGTTTGGATCAACAAATTTTAACTTATTACAATTTTTATATGTTATTTTCAACGTTACTTTTTTAGCGTTTTGTTCACTTACTGAATAGCTTTGTGTTATTTTTTTCTCGTAAGTTTCCGGGAAAAATATTTCTTTGTATCTGTTTTGTAGATTTTGACTCGCTGACGGTTACTTCGGACGATACAAAAAAAAAAAAAAAAAAAAATTGTCTCCCGCACACATCGGGCGGAGAAAATGCGCCCGGTAATAAATCACAATTCAGATCGCGCCGCGGATCGTTTTATTAGGACCATAAGCATTATGGTCTAAATATATTGATCAGGGAAATAAAACGGATATAAAACGCGCGGGATATATATCGAAAGAAAAATGATCATCCTCTATCGTTGTGGGGAAGGGAAAGACGCGGTAAGCACGGCGCCATGCGGAACATGAAAATGTCGTCGGGGCTCGGGAAGGGAAAGCGATTATTCGCTTTGACACGAGGATCAATCCCAGATATTCTCGTTCAATTATTATCAATGTCTCCGCTGCGTGAATGACCGTTTAGTTTCGAGACGCGCTTGTGCTTGCTATACAATTTTCCCGTAGCTCCGAGACATACTGAGAGCCATGAAACGCGCTCGAACGCACAGAACGCGAGCAACTTGCACCATTAAGGATGCTAATAGAACATTATGTTTGCGCGCCGTTGTGGGGAAACATATTTTATCGTCTCTGTCCTACTTTCTCTCTCTCTCTCTCTCTCTCTCTCTCTCTGTCTTTCGAAACGCTTTCCATGAATTAGAAATCGTTTACGAGATGGTTAATTTACAAATTCATTGCGTTACTCTCTCTCTCTCTCTCTCTCTCTCTCTTGCCTCCCGTTCGATCCTTTTACGTTTCTCGCCGAGTTCTTTACTTTTAATCGCGCGATCTTTTTTAAAATTTCATCTCAATACGTTCTTCGTCTTTTAACTTTTATAAAAGAGCGCTTCTTTATGTTGAATCTATCAACTAATTTACTTATTCAATAATTTTTATAAGACGTGTTTGTGTGCGTAGATGAAAGCTCTTCTCAGATTTCGGTCTTAGTTACTAAAAGTCTTGAAAGTATCGTCTAATCTCTTTCTCTCTCTCTCTCTCTCTCTCTCTCTCTCTCTCTCTCTTCTTGGTAACTGCATTCTCCCTGCGGTTTAAAGTGGAAAACTCTGTTCGTCATCGGTACAGCCGTGTAAGTGGCGAAACCGTTCCTTTACAATTTTCCCTCTTTCGCGCGACGCGCGGATCCGATTTCTTCCCGGTGTGACTGCGAACTTCAGAACCGCCGCAATTGATTTCCCAAGTCGGTTCATCTTGAAAGAAACTGCCACTTTTGACTTTACGAACTTTTAAAAACAGACACGTGGCGATCGTTTCGGCGAATCGAATCATTACTTGATAGAGGATGGACTGGTTTCCATGCGGCGAGCGAAATCGCGAGGCTTTTAGTGCACTTTCAAAGACAGTCGCGCGTCGAGTCGAAGTATTCTCAAAGTACTCTCTCTCTCTCTCTCTCTCAAGAAACCGCTTCTGCATTCCCGCAACTTTTCTTGCCCTGCGAAAGTATCGTAAAATGTTTTACGTTTTAACTCATTCAATAAAAAAAAAAAAAAATTCCCATATTGCGCGGCGTGTGGAAAGGCACGTATCGTGGAAAGATACTGCATTGTATCTCGTCACGAGAATAATAACAATATTATTATTTTACGCCATATATACTGTTTTGTCTATATTGACGCGAATAAAGCAAATAATCTGATTTTTCTTTTGTTTTTAAAATATTTTGCGGATAATTTAATAATAAAATAGAATTTAATTACTCTTTGTGTATCGCTCGCAAACATCTCTCCGATGCAATGCGCGCGTATATACGCACTCTGTCTGCGATATCGACCATCTCTACAAATAAACGCTAATGAATCAAAGTAACAAATAGGAAAAGTATAAACAGCGAAATGTTTTCGCGATGCTGCGAACCATCTCGCGCGGAAGTCTCGAGTTTAATGCCGGTGGTGATGGTGATAGTGGTGTGTGGTGGTGATGTGTGGTCGAACTTGTAATTAATTAAATCAAATTGCGCGAATCTTTTTTTCCTTTATTTCTCGCGCTCTACAAATATGTGACTTCGCGATTATAATCCTCAAAGAATAGCGCAACAAAGTTTCGAATAGAATCTCTCGCGCCGTTTGAGTTTACGCGCGAGATCTTGTTTTTAAAAAAGATTTATCCGAAACTTTTCGATCCAAATGGTTTTCCTTGCTCTTCAATGTACCATTAAATCGCAGAAACTTCGTGTCTTTTGATGAACATCTGATTTTCATGGGAAGGAGGATTTTATGGAACATTTTATTTATCGCACGAACTTATCGCCATCAAGTTGTTTGTTTTTTTCTTTCTCTTTCTCTCTCTCTCTCTTCTTGATTTTGTACTGCCAATCAAAATGATCTGTCCGCTGGTTGTAAAACCGAGTTTTACTCCTCCATACGAAGACAGAAACGGGGGGATAAATCGCGTGTAAACCCCGGCGTAAACCCGATTCCCGATCTGAGCTGCTTTATTGACGGGAGAACGTAGAGGACGCGTTATATCACATCCATGATAGGAAGGTAGAAGAGAGAGAGAGGAAGATGAAAACGGGTGGAATGCATCCCCCGCATAACTTTAGTGAGTATCTACTGCCAGACACACGCGCGTTACCGTAAAATACACTGTCGAATGATGTAATAACCGACAGACAGCGGGAATAAACTCTCCAACAAGAGATCAGCCGTATTTTTATCTTCGCTTTCCTACACGTTTACAACTTGAACTGTAGAGAAAAAAAAATAATAAAACGATATAAATAAATAAAAAAAGCAAACCGTGTGTTTCTTGTTCCGACTTTACTAACTGAACTATGGAAATATTTTTTTTTTGCGCGCGCACGTGATTTATTTATTTGTGCTCGCGCAAATACACATACATTATCGTCCGCTGAAATTTCTATCGCGAAGAAACTCGCAACGACGAGGAAGATTAAAAATGGAGATTTCAATTCGCGTGATATCTTCTTTTTTCTCCTCAGTTCGTTACTTTAAGTAGCAGTTAAAAAAGGAAATCTTTCCCCAGTCAATAAAGCATCCCGCAAAATGCCGCGCAGACCGGACTTCTTCGCAGATTGAAATCCTGAAAAGTCTCGCGTCCGCGAATACCGGCCGCTGACAAAAGTACTTAAAAAAAAAAAAAAAAAAAGAGATATTATCAAAAGATTCAATTAGCCGTCATTATTGTACGTGTCGCGCGATTTGATTTACAATCGATATGGAATAAAACACGTCGAAAGAGAAGAAATCTTGAATTAACGTATTTATCGGCGATGCATTTTGTACGTAATTTCGGCGCGTCTCTTCGAATTCCCTCACGGAAAATGGAAACGTCAAATTCCGCCGTTAAAAATATATCCGAAGCGCGGATAGAGAGAGACATCGCGTCAAGACGGAAAATGGTAAAAGAGAGAGATGCTCGATGTGTGCAATCGCGTGCGCATCTTTCCGCGAAAGTCACGCGACGTATTTGAAAGGATTCGACGAATCTGCGATGGCGACACGACGTGTGCTCGCGATACTTGAAAGAAACTGACAGAAAAGCACAGCCTCTCTTCGGATTCCGCCGAAGTCGATGACATATCGGAAGAGAAATAATCGCGATATATAACTGCAAAGATTTCGTTCGCGCGATAGCGCGCGCGACTTCGTCGTGAGATGAAACAGATCGGGACTGATACCGAGAAGAGAATCGATACGAGCGCGATAGAATAGCGGATTCTATCTCATCGTCGTCATCGCGATCGTGATGCGACAAGGTTTGAATTTCAATAATGTTATTGGTCGCGATCCTTTATCAACATACTCGGATGTCAAAAGGAAAACGTAAATTTCTCGGAGTTGGAGTGTGCGCGCGCGCGCGTGCGATGAAGAAATTAACCAACTGAACCACTTCACATTTGCGTTTGTAACACTAGCGTTTGTATCGCGTAACACTTTTTTATGTAATTTATATATTTGATTTGTTGCACACGTGCGATTAATAAAATTAAATCGTTTCGATTAAATTATTCGTGTTCTTCTTTTTTCATTTTCTTTTTCTTCGGAGATGAAACATCGTCGCTGCGGAACATTTCTCGTTTCTAATAAAACGATCCACATGCGATAGCGTATTATTTATACATATATTATATAAAAAAAATATCATATTACAAGTAATGTCTCAAGTTTAATGAAGAGCATTTCTTGTTCGACAAAACTTCTTTGCTCGAAAGTTTCGATAAAGGTTCTCCGCATCTATATCTGGCTATTTTACAATCCTGGTCGCGTTCTTTTCGCAGAGAGAGATAAAGAGAGAGAGAGAGAGAGAGAGAGAGAGAGAGAGAGAGAGAATCTCTTCTCTCAGAGCAGTGCCGATCCTTTCGAATACACAGCCTATTTCCCCTGTCTTCGCTGCCTAGGAATATATCGACATATCGGCCGTTGTTTACTATAGGCGTTTACCCACCCTAGAATTGATATCGCCGCCCGAGGAACAGAAACCCGAGACGAGAAGAAAGAAAGAGACAGGATGCAGAGTGGAGGCTAGAAAATAGATGAGGAAAAAAGAAAAAATAAGAAAAAATTCTTCTAATCCTATACATAAACAAATATACACGTGTAAAAAAAACGATACTTTTTTCCTTTCTTTTTTCTCTTCGTTTTTTTTTTTAAACCGAGCAAAAAAAATGGGAAGCGAAGAAAGGACGTGCGTGCAAGGTGTACCAAAAAGGTATTCGGGAACGGCGATCGGATAAGTCGATGGGGTGAGAAAATAAGGCGTGTTTTGCGATATTGGATTTTGAGTTTTACGGAATAACGTCAATCTCGTCGTCGTCGTCGTCGTCGTCGTCGTCGTCGTTGTCCTCCTCTACGACTTGGTTGGTGCAGCCCCAGGCGCGACCCTTACGACACCATCGAAGGCGATATAAGCTCGTTCTAGTTTCTCAACAAAGTCCCGGAACAACCGAGGCGCCTCCGACACCTATTGGCCCTCCGGACGAACGGAACGCGATGCTATTTCCATACTGGCGGGAGGGGACGATGCCGATCGACCTAACCCTATCGATATCGCTCAGGTATGGATTCCCGATAGATAAATTGCGCGGCCAAGAGGAGCCGCGAACGAAGAAGAGAAATTTCGCCGCGCAACTCGCTCGCTGAACTTGGAACTTGGAAGCTGATGTATAACCGAGACAAGAAAAACCAAGTTTCATCTCGACATTTTTGTCTCCTTCAGCGACGTATTTATTAAACAACGAAAAACTGGTCACATTCGAATAAACGAGTGGGCGGGCCTTTGGTTTTGTTTTACGACTCGTAAAACAAAATGTGAGTGACTTCATCTCGCGCGCGGGATTAAATATTGCATGTTTAATTAGCTGATTAAATAGCGGCGCGGGCGTAATATCGGTATAATTAGGCGACTTAATTTATACACACACGCGTGACGATTTGTAACACAAAATTTCGCCGAATACATATTTGTCTCACGTTGACGATACAAAGTGTCCGCGCGTTCATGCCCCGCAAACGCGCAAAGAGAAACATCACAAACTGTACACGCGGCCATTGTGGCGTATTGGCAAATTTGCCTTCGTCATATGCGCGAGTGTCTACAAGCTGCGCGCACGGCTAGTTTCGCTGTCAAGTGTCTCTTAGGATGCTCGCGTTACAAGTTACAGAAGTACTCCGACATCTGCAATGCAGATTAGCCCGTATTGCTCTCTCTCTCTCTTCTCTTTCTCTCTCGCCCGTGTTTATTCTCCCGACATTCGGCGGTATAACCGCGAGCTGTAAACACACTTGAATATACCCGACGCACAATTCCCCCTTCCCCGCCGCCCTTAGTTATTATATTTGCGATCCATCAACGGGGCGGGATATAACATCCCGCGGAGCGTGTCCGCGGCATAATACACTCCGGGCGGTGCCAGCTGTTCTCGACCACTGAGATGGGATATATGTATATATACACACATATCGCGAGATATTTTACGACAAATAGCTCATGCGACGACGAGCGCACGCACCGACATCGAGCCCCTCTCCTCCCCCCATCTCTCGTTAAACCTCCTCGTGTCGAGATTAATTATCGGCCGCATAAATTATCGGAATGTATGCGGGCGCGCGCAGTCGTGTAATTGCCAGCGACTCGAAAATCTATTAGTCGGAAATTGTACAGTAGCTCACCCCTCGTTAATCTCACGGCGACTGCAACTGCGCGCCGAGCAATTACCAGAGTTTCAGGATCAACGATCCTATATTTTACCCAGGGAGTGATCCAGAACGTCGATTTATACACTGTTCTCCCGCACATACACGACGCGCAACCTCTCTTCATCTTCTCCGTTCGATTTAAATCTCTCTCTCTTCTTCCTTCTCTCTCTCTCTCTTTCTCTTTCCCTCGACATATGTCGACACTGCTTTCGGGCATTTCGTTCGCCACTCGTGAGATTCGCTCTCTCCGATCCGATCGATCGTCCCGCCTCTCGAATCGAAATTTCCGTTTGCCGCAACATCTCCAAATAGCCCGAGACGATGTTACTTTCCACGCAAAATTCTCCGGGCTTCTTCTGGATCGGTTCCAAGATAGGATTGAGAAAGTGTCGGAAGGAATCTTCGGCCACTTTTCCGTACCTGTTCTTTTTTTTCTTTTTTCTAATACACATCGACGAGTTCCGTCCGATTTTGTAAACAACGGGTTTTGTAAAGCACGGGTGACGTATCTCATCGATATGTACACACATGGTGTCGGTGAATCCACGAATCGATTATACGAGTGTGTTTGCTCTTCTTGCTTTCTCCTCATAAATGCGAATTCACGTGTCGCACTTTTCCGTTTCTTTCAGAAATCGCGCGAAAAATCCGTTCCGCGTGAGAAGTTCGTCCATCTTTCTTTCGTCTCATTTTTATTCCGCTCGAATTCTAATTATCGTCAAAGAGTGTCAAATATGAAAAGATATATTGCGAACTTACATTTCGTCTTGCGCACACCGCACATATCATTCGGCACACGGAAATTTCTCTCTGACGGAAAGTTTGATATTGGGTTAGTGCGGTGCCTGTACTTATTTCCAGTTTGTAAACTAGGAAACTCATCCTTCCAAAGATTTATCTTATACCCAGAACTTACGTAAAAGGGCCTTTCAAAGGGAGGGCGCGTTTCGCGTAGGTTTCATCAAACATTTAGAGACACTAATCTAAAGACGCAGTTAATACATAATCTTTCTTGCATATTCCACGTTGTTAAATAAATCACATCGCTTCGAAGAATATTTCCTTATTTTGTATGCGTTAGCTTATAAAAATTCTCAAGAATTTCAAAGAACTTTTTTTTCTCGACGGACGTTTTTTATTTAACTCACGCACACGTTTCATCATATTTTCTGTTATTTCTTCTTGTGCTGTTAATTTGATTTCGTGAGAAATCGTACGTGTAACGGAGTTTTTTCACGCAAACGCACATTGACTTCTCTTGAGTTTATCAGCAAATTCCGCCGGTCGTGGATATTCACAGAGTTTTTATGGAAATATTTTTGTCGTACACATACACACACACACACACACACACACACGACAAAAAAGAACATTCGCTCTAAAAGAACATTCGGGAATTGCAGTCGTTTCACAAAACGGCGGCGAACAAAAAGAATAAAACATACACTCGCGCGCACACACACAATACACAAACGTAACAATCTCCACTTGGTAATTAAAAATTTGCTGCACCGAAGCGGACACCGGAATTAAATAGTTGCGGCAGAGTGCAACGGTATCTCTGTATTCGTTGATTAAGTGCCTTGAAAATAATTGGACGTTAATTGAAGTCACAGATATGCATGTACGTCGTGTGTGAGCGCCGCGAGTTTAACAAATTGCGCCGACATGCGATGCACGTTTCAATATTAAAAACAACAAGTTTCCTGTTATTTCGCGATGAAAAGGCGCGTCTCTTCTCTCGTCGCGGCGCAATCAAAACTATTTTATGAAATAATCATAGTTGCACTGTTTTATATTTATTTTGCGTGTTTTTCCAAATAAACCGAGCGATTTTTCCGGTGTTAAAATTACTATCAGATATTCTCTGAGGTAATTTTGCAGATAATGTGGATAATATAATTACAACATGATAATTAATTCCGGAAGATTTACGAGCACAACATTGGTGAGATACTTGACAAGGGTGGACACAGTAAATTTATACAACTATAATGTACAACACAATTCTCCCCTCATTGTGCGCTCTCTCTCTCTCTCTCTCTCTCTCTCTTGCGGACTCTATTTCGCTGGATTACCGTAGCTATATCACACTGACGACGTCAGGGTGTATTTGTTCGCGGGAGTAGACCGGTTAAAGCGGACCATCAAGCTGTCGAGTTTCATCGGCGGGTCAAATCGCTCCAGTGAACATCTGGGGGAAAAAATGAAGTAATGACAAAATATATTTCGTACGACACGTTAGTTGACGTACGATATTTTAAAATACATTGTGTGTTCCGAGATATATTAATTATAGTCTAAATTGAATATCGTGTTTATCTCATCGTGGTGGAAGAGCATCTGACTGTCATAACTGAAAACAAGTTATTATCTTTTCTCCACAATTGAAGCTATCAACAATAAAAAAATATCAAACGTCATGAACAAGCCGAGACTTTTCCTGCGTGTCACTATTCGCGTCTCGACACGTCAGCCTTTCTCGAAGCTCGGGATTATAACTTCGAGAAATACTTGTGTTCACGAAATAACTCTCCACGTGTAACGTGTCGGGCCTCTGTGCTGAATTAATTTCGCATCATCGCGTCTGCTAGAAGAAATCGAGCGGAGGACACAAGCCGCTCGTATACGCACGTATTCAAAAAAAAAAATCGAGCACGCACTAACGCGCACGCCATCCACGAGAGACCCATTTCGAAGAAGCAACAGTGAGCCGGCGGCCGTGAGCTTTGACCCGGTGACCCGGAGTGCGTGGGTTGCGCAAGGGACTTGACGAGGGGTGGAATAGCAGGTAGGGTTCGGGAGAGAGGCAGGAAGGGAGGGTGGTCTTTCTCCTCTCTATGCAGGATGGAATCGATATCTGCCTCCCCTACCAGCCCAACCAACTCGCCCCTACCGACGTCCACCGCCCTCACCGCTGCTCACCTTCTCGTTCGAGCAGACGGCAGGCTGGCCGACCAGCCAGCCGACCGTCAGGGAGTTGGAGGAAGTCGAGGAAATAAAAGCATAGCGTCCCCCTCGCGGCAAACGCGCGCGCTTCTCTCGCTGCTTTTCTCTTTCCCTTCTCTTTCTTTCTCTTTCTCTCTCTTCCTCTCGCTCGCTGATTCTCTGTCGGCCAACAGCCGCAGCAACCCTGTCTACACCAAGAGGCATCCTCCACTACCCTTCTAGGGTTCTCGCTCCGCCGAGACTGCGCTCGCTCGCGACGTCGCGTCAAGCGAGAGACGTTTGATGTAATTGCGCACGCAGAATACGCCGCGTAAGTTCGACGGAATCGGGGCTGGACGCACAAAGCAAGCTTGGAATTATTTCTGACAATTTGTTCAGCCGGAAAATTTGCCCTCAGAACAATTTTGATTACAAATGCCGAAACATTGCCGCGGATTGTTAAGCGCGCGCCATATACAATACAGCATCGAACGCAAGGCAAGATGAAAAGAGTGAATTCCGCGGCACGGATCGAGCGGTGAGAGATGAACGGAATAATTGATTTTTCTTTTGGAAGGAGGTTTAAAGTCCACGCGTTAATCTTCTCCATTGAACCAATTTACGATACAGAGAGAGATTCGTCTCTATGTGTGTCCGCGTGAGTTAATTTACTTCGGCGTAACTTCGGTATTACGACCTCGAGAAAAGAGAGCTCGCGAGAAAACATTTATCACCATCAAGGCGCGCGCTGTATCAAGCTTGAAAGTTCGAGTTGATCGTTATTCCACGAAGTCTCCTCTTTCGGAGACCAAGCTGCGCCTGTCTCTTACGCGCAGACCACGCGCAATAATTAATTAATTTCCTCGTTATTCGTCTATCGATCGAGCCGCTTCGCACGCAGCGGCGCATGTAAGAAAACTCGTTGACCGGCGAAGCTGTGATCGGAGGAGTGGAAATGCAAATATTAACACGTCGACCGACTTCATTCTCTTCTCCCCTCTCCCCGGCAATGTCCGATTGTTTTAGCGAAGGGAAACGTGATCCTATCCGACCGAATCCGTGATCCGACCTTGCATTTAATTGATTTTCAAATCAAAGGCCAACGGAGATAAAACTCTGGGATAAAAATCGAAAATCTCTATTTGGTTGATTGAAAGCGGAGTTTAATCCGGAAAGGAATCGAATTTTATTTAAGAATATTACAGGCGAAATGACGTCGTAATTAACGTAATGTACAGAAATGCACTTAAGATCACTGGAAGTGAATTCGGCCGATTAATTTCTTTCTGCGTAACTCTCCCGGTGTCCCCGCGAAGACAATGTTATATTTGTCTCATTATTTTCTAATTTAATTACATTGCGAAAGAGCTTAAGCGACAATAGTGTATAGAGAGATAAATAGATAGATAGAGAGAGAGATAGAGAGAGAGAGAGAGAGAGAGAGAGAGAGAAAGAGAGAGAAAGAGAAAGACTTTCTATTAATAACAGGACAATTTCCGCGAGTCCTTTGAGAACAACCGTGTTTACGAAGCTTCATCCTGCAGTAATTAATTTCTTTATTAAAGCACGAAATGAAATACACATTCCTTTCATCGATCCTGTTTGTCCGCGCAAACTGGCGTCTGGCTTAAACTGCGTTATTCATCTTCTTAATGTTTCTCCGGAAACTCCAAACACAAAGGAGCATAATGAGAACTTGTCCCTCTCTCTTCTCCCCCTTTCTCCAAAAAAGATCGGAATATCAGAGATGCTCAATTACGTCGGGGCCATACATCAGACATGTTGACTCCACGTGCGCGAAATGGCACCTTGGTTAGACGGCAACATCTGCCCGAAATGGCGTTGTAAGCAAGTTAAATCGATCTTCAATTCCGTCGCCGCCATCGCATAATCGCTTTTTCGGGAAAAAATATACATTTTCGCGAACGGTAATTTTATGTTTTTCTCGGAAAATGCCTCGGGTATTGTCGTCTAAAATAAAAATCGACGAAAAAAATATCTCTCAACAAATATCTTTTCTTCTCAATTCTCTCGTTCTTTTTTTTTCGCAAACAACAAGAGTTTTGTTTGTCATAGCGAAAACGCATACACACACATACAGGTAAAATCTTAATAACGAAACGTGTGCGAAAAATCGTACAAAACAATGTACTAAAACATTTTTAAGAAAAAAAAATTATGCAAAAGATGCAATTCAATTGATCGAATGTTGCATAATCTATTGAATGCAGATTATTCGCTCGTAACGTAACTCCTTCACGGGAATATATCGCGACACAATCGCGGAGAATATTTGCGATATATTCCAACCCGTCTCACACTTCCCGCCGAACTGGGTTAGCGAATGTGCATACCGCAGGGTAGACTCTGGTGCCGATCGGCGGAATCGAGTCTGCCGTGGTATCTCATCCTGGAGATTGAAGGGAGATATATATATATATTTTCACTTCTCAGATATTTAGGAACATCCTTGGCCGAGGAATTCGTGAATACGAAATAAGGAGGAGGAGGAACTCACTTCGACGTAACGTTACGACCGAATATACGTTCGAGCGCTCGAGAGAGAAGTCCTGGTGTATATAGTGGGAACGAGGTTCCAACGGATGCTGCTTGGCGCATCAGCGGCGGTCGCTTATTTCCGGTTGACGGGCGCTCATCGCCCGCCGATTTGATGCGCGCGAGTCAATAGTTGCGTTCGGAAAGCGCAACGGCTGCACAATGGTCGAGAGATTATCACTTGTGATCGGATCGTACCGTGATGGGAATTATCATGATAGGTTTCGAGAAACACTCCTATTGCAAGTGATAATTTCTCAAACGTTGAAGTTTCGCGAATGTAATTGCGACCGACGCACGGGGTTCGCCGGTTCAATCCGCAAATCGCGCGGGCTTCTTCGAGGGGTTATTACTCCTTCGACCGTTCTGCGCGCGTGACTAGTGCAGTAATTAATCAATAACGGCGTAATACGTGCGTGAATGCGCTAACTAACACGTTATGCAATATGATTCTTTTATATTTTGTTGTATACTGTTTTTTTTTTTTTTTTTTTTTTTTTTTTTTTTTTTTTTTTTTTTTTTCGAGCTTTAGAAAGTTTATTGAACATATGAAAATAGCGTATAAAGAGAATAAATATCTATGTGAAAAAAAATCGAAAAAAAAACATAAAATAAATACAAATATATAAAATACGTAAAATAGATGATAGAAAACTCTTCGAAGTACGAACAAAACGTATTTTAATGAAAAAATAATATTTTTCGAACAAAACGAATTAATCAGACAAGCGTGTTTGATTCGCGAGATGAATGATGGTTACGGCGATACGACGGCGTAGTTCGTGTCGCATCGAAAAACACGTAGTCGCTGATTAAGAGTTCGTACGCTTGGCCGACTTGCGTCATTGGTTGTAAAATTGGATTTTAATGGCGACCGACACGAGAGCTCTTCCCATCGGGCACAATGGATATTACAACGTTATCCAGAACTCGGCAACTTTCAGGTGAACTGGGCTGAGCTTGAGCTGGCGGAATGGTTTATCGATTCCAACCCTTGTCCTCTTTATCCTTTATTTTCTTTATCTTCGTCATGCACACACACAGGCAGACACACGTCATGTGCCTGAAGTCACAGTCGAGTTACACGCGTTCGAATTAACAGTTCGCGTTTAATAAATCCTCGCTTCTCAATCCGATTCCATCGAATATGTGTTTTATCGCGCTTCGTATATATTGAGAGAATTCACCTCGCGCGTTCTCTCTTTCTCTCAGAGGTCGATCGTCTCTGTGTGTACAATTGAGCGCGATTGAATTTCGTAAATGTTTGTCTAATTTCTCGATTGTGCGCGTGATTGTGTTGTTGTTGCTGTTGTTTACAGAAAACATTCTGATAAACGATTATTTATGTGCGCGAGCTTTTATTTATTCGTGTATAAAAATCTCCGTGTATCTTCGTCGTTGAATCTCGCCATTGAGTCGGTCTGTCTGTCGGATCTGCTAGCGCGGATCCGCTTGATTTATGATTTCGTGTTACTCGCAGAGAACATCGTAACGTTTCGGGAAGTCGATTCGGAAACGAACGATGTTGGAAAGTGTCGCGCGTTCCGGTCGAGCAAAGGTTGTTGCCTGCTCTCTCTCCTCTCTCTCTCTCTTTAGGCAAGGGTGGTTTATCGATTCCGTCCTATTTCTTCTCTTTACTCCCTGCCCTTTGTCCGTTTTGCACACGCTTTGCACATAAGCCGGAGTTAACGTGATCGCTGACATATTCGTTTACTCGAATTTTCGCGCGTCGATCCCCGTCTGATCGTCGTTTCCAAGGGAAACCGTCATCAGGAATCCGTCCCGACGGCCATAGTTCGTTCCGGAAACGCATATATCGCCATCTTCGCGCGACAACTGCGAGGTCATTATACGTTCTTTTGCGACACTCAACACGTCTCTTTTGTCTGCTACAAGAGTTCGTTTCTTTTTTGTTTGAACCAACTCTTCCGGAAACCCAGAAACACGTTTTGTTTACTTCTAAACACATTGTGCAGAGAGTTGCGTTTATCGACTGGAGTTGCACTTCTCTATTTGCAATTGAAATTCAAGTCTTTTTTAGATTTCAATATCTCTTGATTAACAAATTATACTTTCTTTAACTAAAAAAAAATATGTCTGTACAATCTCTAATTATAGTCTATTTAATTATAATTTTAATATATTTTACACCAAATTATGTATATTTTTAAAAATAATATATAAGATATAATAAGCGATAAAAATGTTAAATTGCGCATCAATCAGTTTGCGTAGAGACGATATAACTTTTTGCATTTTACATATGCGCGACTACTAGTTCAAATCGCTGAATAAGTCACAATTAACAGAATACATATATAACTTTTGCACTTGATGAATAATTCTTCAGTTTCTGATGGCTCTCTTGATTTTTTTATATGTGGCGAGTTAATATTGAAAAAAAGTGCGCGAGAAAATTTTAGCGAAGGGAACAGAACGGACGATAAAAAAAATAAACGTATAGAATCTGGCTCTAAAATTTCCTCCTTTGAAATTTGTACCTCGCCTTAATGAATATTAATTAAGAACCGTAAGAAAAATATCCGCGAACGAAATATCGTCGTCTTAATTACTTAAAGAGAAATCCAGCTTGAATCCACCTCAAACTCGTCGTCGTCGTCGGTGATGTCGCGGAATTTGCGCGCAAGAAGCAAATCCAAATAGAGATATTTAAATTGTCGACGTATTTATGAATCTTTAAAGCTGGATTTCACGGTGTTGAACCGGGAATTTGCACGAGACGTTGGGAAAATCGTGAAACAGGACAAATCCGCCTGGTCGATTTGAACTCTGCGCTATTTCACTTATCTTATATCTCTATACTACCTTCTCCTTCTCTCTCCGTTCTTTCGTTCACGTCACGGTATTCAAATGACCCGGTATTCGTCGACGTTGTTCGCGGAGGTTTTCCAAGCAGAGATCATAATCCGCGCGAGGCAGCGAGCGAAAATCAGCGGGGACGGTCTGGCATTCAACAGGCCTCGAACCCAGTGACCCAAATCCGCGGAGATTCGAGGCGAACGCTTTTCTGGAATCGAATTATCGGCCGGCACGTTTCTACCCAATATTCTTCCAACTCTTTCGTTCATTTTCGTACAGCCGTGCGATATCGCGAGCTTATTGGCGAGAAGCAGTCGAATAGACAGATAAACTCTCTTCGATACGCCGCACGCAAATAGGCATGTTTATCGGGAAGCTATAAAAGTCGGAAGGATTACAATAAAAAATACAACAACTTTTTTCTCTGACATTTAACGTATCGCGCGAGATCGTATGGTTTTTAATAAAAAAACAAAAAGGTTTCGTATACTTTGAGACGCGCGTGTTTCGCGCAAACGAGAGATTCGTGCGCGAAATCGAACGTTCGGTTCGGCCGAAATCACCGAAACGACGTTAACCCAAATCCATACATATCGTGACGGTGTTTTCGAGGGGACGAATTATCGGCCGACCCATTTTCGCCCAACGTTGTGCCAAGCCCTTTTTGACCGGCTGTCGACGTGGAAATGATAACACGCGGTCGCGTCAAAAAGGAAAAATGGCGTTCGCCGGATGTCGGATAAGACTCGACCGGAGCGTTTCGCGCGAATCAAACGCGAAAGACTTTCCGTTCACCCGGTTTTTATGTCACGTTACAGGTATGTAGATATATATTCATGTGTCGAGATCCTGCTGAACTTTTCGCGAATATTTAAAAAGTTATCCGCGCGTTTTTCGCGCGTAACTTTCTCTCCTGGACCGAGTTTTCGGTCGACGTCGATACGTTTTGCTCGCGAAAAGTTAAAGCGCGGCAAATTTGCGTTTCAGCAAAGTTACGTTTGCAGCGCGAGATCTTTCGACATGCGGTTTTCTAAAAGTTTTCGTCTTCCGAAAAGTGAATAAAATTTTTTTCACGTAACAAACTCATTTTCGTACAATGAAAATTTTGTATCTCCACGTAATGTTCATCAAACGTCTGGACGTTCCATACGTAATTTCGTATGACATCTAACGAACATGTAATAGAGATAAAGAATGTTGTTCCGTTTTGGAAATGTGTATCTATAAAATAATTTATAAAACGAAACAATAGAGAGAGAGAGAGAGAGAGAGAGAGAGAGAGAAAGAGAATACAACTTTTTCCGCGCGAGAAATAAAGTATGAAAAGATGAAAGGTTTTCAAATATAACTTTTCTCTTGTTAACTTCTCTTGTTGCATTTGAAGTAAAGTTAAAAAGCAGTTTTATACGAGACATTAAAATTCATCCGACGGAAATGGTCAAATCCTAAAAAAAAACAAATTCCTAAAGAATTACACTAACAACCGCTAATTCTGTTCTCGCTATTTAAATGCGTGCATGCGAGCGCACATGTTAAAATTACACAAAATTTTCTAATTTTATTATTAAAATTACGTAATTTCTCAAGAATTTTCTTATCTGTAAAAATAGATCGAGATGCGAGGAGTTTGTTTCTGAGAGTCGCGTTCGGAAACTTATCAAGAGACATATCTCACTAATAGCACAATTAAAAAATTGATTAGACGAATTGAGTGATGAAGAAACTAATTTTAGTTTGCGAGTCTACATCGTGGAACAAGTCGATAACGGGCGATAAAGCGTTACATTTTGCGAAGAAAAGACGAACATCACACACGTCGTCGTTTCGATCCTCCAACTGTGAAACCGTCGTGACAGACTTGATTCACTTCGGCTGTCGTTAACGCGAAAAGACGTTCGGAGAGATACGAAAAGCGCGGATTACCCTATTTTCTTTGAGGCCGCGAGGCCGAAGAACGAGAACCCGATCTGTTTGACTTCGTCGGAACGTGGCCGTTTGATTACACTTTGCCCGTCTAATATTATCCCTCGGCTGGTCCGCCAGACTCTCGGGCTGCATTGTACGCAAATTTAATGCCGCGTAATAGCACATGCGCGCGCGCGCGCGGCAGGATCCATCTCGGTAATCCTCCTCAAATTTTCATCGACGGCGCTATATATGCGCGGTCGTTAGAACGAGTAGCGAGTAAGTCGATACATACGTTTATTACACATACTATACAGAAAGGGGGAAAGAGAGAGAAACTACTAACGCGCATCGCTGAAGATATATGTAAAGAGCAATTTTCTAATTCTTCTGTAGGTGCGAAAAAAAAAGAAAAAAATACATCGTAGAAAATTGCGATATTTGTGTGTGTGTGTGTGTGTTTTTTTATGAGTTTTGGATTAAATTCCCCGAAACGAATTTCTCGCGAGACGATTATAGTATACAGTATTGGGATTTGGTATTTCGCGAATAGACGATCTATTTCGAAACCTATCTCGAAAAAAAAGTATCTCAACGACTTAAATTTGTGCTCAAGAGACAACTTCACGCTGATTGAAAAAAAAAAAATATATCAATGCACGTTACGAAGAATAAACAGAATCATTGTTTTGTGTAAACTCGTAATGCGCGAAACATTCTGCGAAAAACAAATTGGAGCAAGTTAAACAAAAAAATAACTACTATAAATTTAAATATTAATTTAAATCAAAATAAAAAAGATGTGTATCTCTCTTGTGCGCACACGCACAAATATTACGTCTGTTATTCTTCAAGAGAGAAAGAAAGAGAGATTTAAAAGAAAATATTAAATTAAATCGAATCCTAATAGTTAAATAAATAGCTAAAAATTTCATTACTTTTTATGTTAAAGTAATATTGTAAAAAGCATTCTATTGCATTCTTAAAATGTACTTTTTAAATAAGAAAATAAGAGTAAAAATACATGTAAATTTTAAAGGAATGTAAAAAGTGTATGTGTGAAAATCTTTTTTGAGATACATCGATATTTCGATGTGATATACACGTTTTCTGTTCTGAATTAGATCGAAAGTTAGTTCGAACTCATATTCGTAGATAAAAGGCAATTTCGCTGAGTTATAACAGACGCGTGTCGAGTGAGAATTAGCAACAGGCGTAAGAGAAGAGGCAGCGAGAAAATGTGCTGGTTATGGCAATCTTAACGGCGGACGATAGCTCGATATCATATCACTGCGTAAGATCCCTCGACCGTCTTGCTTGACAAACAGTAAATAACTGTTGGTACGTGGAGAGAATTCTGTTGGCGAAACCCTCTGGGGGATTCATCACGCCGTTAATTTTACGGGAATACAGGAGTTGGTCTGGAGAGAGAGGACGATGTGAAGGCCAATCTTCTCGTACGCGGTGAGCATCCACAGGTTGTCGTCTGAACCCAACCTAACGAGTGATTAAGAACGGCGAGAAAATGACGAGAGAGAGAGAGAGAGAGGTTTCGAGAGAGCGACGATCTTATCTCTTATCAAATCATTATTCCCCATTTCGCAAAATGAAAGGAGGGAGCTCGTTCCCAATTCCGCCGGAGCGAAATGCCCGGCTTATGAGAGGTCTGATATTCTTTCGTGCTATCTGAAATATTAAAGTTATTAAGCCTTCAACCGCACGTTCTTGCGTCGTTAAGTTTCCCTTTTTACGATCCCCTTTTTTGAATAGACTCGACGATCGTGAAAATTGAAATGCGATTGCATTTAAGAAATAGAATCGCGCTCACGCTCCTTGTTAACGAAAAGAATTCCGACGATAATCTCGAAAATAGCTTTCCGTGATGGCCTTGTGTACCTACAACGGATTTCCGTTCCGCGTTCCGCATTACGACGGAGAGAGATAATTACTCCTTCGAAAGAATGAAATACCGATTGTTTTCAATGTTTATCTCCGCTCGCGAGATCCGCTCGCTTTTATTTTTTTTATTTATTTATTTTTTTTATTTGCCTTCGGGGAAATCCCTGGCTGATGAAAAAACTTCACATATATAGGATTTTAGGTGCACGAACGAGGTCTACGTACGTCGTTCCGACGGAATGGAGGCTGTTGGCCTTAATAGATTCGTTTAGGCGCGATTCGCTCCATTGTTGCTAACCAAGTCCGGGAAGGTGGAATCAATACGTGAACCGACGACCATCTACACAATGTTAGCCAGCCAAACTCGACGAGCATGAAGTGTACCACTTTTACCTCTCCGCGGCGACTCTGTTGCTCGATAATAACGTAAACGTTTCTTTCTTTATTCGAAGCCGTTTTACAGTGAATTTTTTTTATTCTGTTCTTTCTCTTATATATATATTTCTCGTTTTTCTCTAATTACATCTCCGATGTAAGAAAATTACACAAAATGTGGTAACTCGGCGAACTTATCGAATTGGAATCTAACGATAATTAGATGAAAGATCAGATTTTATCTTGTTGTATCATATTTTTTTCTCTTCCGCGTCGATTTTCTTTGCAAAACTAGTCTCTTTCGGGTTGTTTTGCACATTTTCAAAATAATGCGCAAAATCTCCGAGTTCTCTCATTTTGACGGCGCGTCTTCATTCTGTTTCAGGAAATTTAACGCCGTTCACCCCATTTTCGAGTCACACTCAGGGTTGACTGACACAAAAGCTCTCTCTCTCTCTCTCTCTCTCTCTCTCTCTCGTTGTGATGCACGGCTTGTGTGCACTTTACTCTTCTTTCTCTCAAACAAAAATACTTACAAGCAGTTTCTTCGTATGTGCCGACTATACGTCCTTCCTCTTTCCCTTTTGTTCGAACATCGAAGTTTATTATCGCCGCTGGTTTGACGCGACAATCGAATCGATCAAACAGAACTATATAAACAGACCTTTCATTCGCTCTCTCGCTGTGTGTGCTACTTTGCCGCTACAAAACTCGACGTCAAGCCGCGTGTAACACGGTGCTGCGCGTTTTACCAGAAGTACCTCTCTTCGAGAGGTCTGTCTCCTTCTTTTCGAGAAAAAGGGGAAAAAAGCCTTTCATGAAACGATGCCTGCCAGACATCTCATCGCGTTCTCAGCTCGAACACACAATTTACCGAGTAGTCAACATTCAGTTCGAGTCCGCGTATTTACTCCCATTAAGGTATCTTGGTTGCGCGCGCGTTAACGACATGCGAATCTGTTTGATCCGCAGGAATGGGGAGTGTCGGCAGCAACGTGACAGGGACGACGACGACAGATCCGACGACGTTCCTGCCAGATGCAACGCCGACTCTGAGCGAGCGCGAACAGCTCAAAATCGAATTCTACAAGACGTACGACGTCATGACAGGAGTGCGAATTGCTGCGACCCTCGGCGGCTTCTTCAGCTTAATGGTGTTACTGGTGGTTTACAAAAGCAGGTTAATATGTTATCACAGGCGATAATAACACAGTTGCGCATATTATTAAAAATAGCGAATTATAAGCTTTTGTCATCTTTAATTAATCGATTCTCACAATTATTGTGAGACATAGATTAATTTACATTCGCGAGATTTACCGTTATCACAACAATGTTAATCATAATAATCGATAAATTTGTCAGATGCAAAGCGAGCAAGCAGTTAGAAGATCCGGCGTTGACCGCGGCGGCAGCCGCGGCGGTTGCCGAAGCCGAAGCCGAAGAACGAGCGCTCGCCGCCGCTCTCGAAGCGATCGCCAGGTTACCGCCCAGGCCGGATCGTGGGCCAAGGAGATCGTTGTGCGTTGAGGTAAATCCGAAACATAATTCAATCAATGTAATATAACTAAAAAAAAAAACACCTATTCTTATCTCAGTGTTTTTTCGAGCCTTTTTGTGTCAAGTGTGTGTGTGTGTGTGTGTGTGTGTTTCCAGTAAAAAGTTACGAAAATCCAATATTCCGTAAAACATTTCTCTACAGAGAGAAAACATCGAATACCGTTCGTACTTAAATAAAACCGCTCGTCTACCACGTTTTTTTTTCCTGTAGAATATAAAATGCCCGAGATTGCAAAACCCGATATTTCCCTCGAATGCTTGATTTAACGTTGCACCCAATTTATGTTAACCCCTTTCGCGAGAGCACTCGTAGTAGATAGAGACGATATTTCCGTCCAGATGAACCTGTCTCGTTCACCCGTGGTGGCACCTCGCTTCGCCTCGGTCGGAGGTGGCTACGACGCCCTGCTAGCACCGCCAATCAGACATCCGACGTTGGCTCCCCCCGTCGATCGCGATCACAGAAGATGCAGCTCGGTTACCTGTAGCAGTACCGGAAGTAGTTATCTGGAACGAAGGGGTTCAGCCATGGCGATGCCGTGCCTTCCGCCTCCTCCATCCTTTCCGCGTCACGCCGAGCCGTACGATGGGCCATGGGACTTATATTACCCTATCGATATCCAGGTACACTCGATGTTTTTGCACAAAACACACCCTTTCGGAAACTGTGTGCGCTCTTTCTTAATATCCTTCGCCAGCCCTTTTTCTCCGCGATCTGTGAAATTATTTATAAATTCTCCCTGTCTTCGCGGTGTCCTGCTCTGTGTAAATAATTATTATAGTAAATATTATGTGTGTAGTAAATATAGTTTAGACGGTCGAACTATACTACAGTAAGTTGTTGTTTTTTATATATTTTTCGAGATTATACGGTAAACAAAATTGATCGAAAACTTTGGAGAAGAAAGTTTTAGATTACATCGAGGTTAATTTATATACTGAGAACTTTTGTTGTTACGATATTGTATCAGGTAATACAGCCAACGCCGGATTTATCGCCAAGCGGTAGCGAGGCCGGTCTCTACGCCGGAGCGGTCAGCAACCTCGCGGCGACGTCTGGCAAAAGGGCGCCGTTGGCGTCGATGGGCAGCGTGGATCCCCCCGATCCGGACTCCAGGTCGCTCGGCTCCGACTCCGTGTTCCTGAAGAACGAGGACGAGGAGCAGTGCGTCGACACGGAGGACGAGGTCTCGGGCTTCTCCACGGACTCGGACGCACCCGGGCCGAGCTGTCGGCGATTCCTGCGGGTGCCTTCTAGGAAAAAGCGCGCCCTCGAAAAGTGGGACGGTTGCGCGGGCTGCGTGCCCAGGCGACGGGCCGGCGGCAAACCCTGCCAAGAGTGTATGACCATCAGTGCCGCCGTCGAAACCTCCAGGTAAAATTTCCCATCAAATTTCAGGCAGAAAAGAATTACTTAAATAAATTACCTAAATAAAAGTGAATTATTTCAATTTTAAACTTAATCAACGAATTAATTTTACATATACAATTAATTTAAACTACATTTTTGGTTAAAAATTTGGAATTTTATCTGTAGAAATATAAATTTCTATGTTATTGAATTATGTACAACATAAAGCAGGATTCACACGTTCGCTCTTTTTTTTTCTAATTTAATAAAAATTAAAAAATGTCTTTATCTTCTTATTACGGAAGAGAAGACACCTTTTTATCTTTTCTATCGACAAACTTTTCACGTTAGGTCGCAACCAGCCTCAACTAGTAGCAGTCAGAGTAGCGTGGGCTCGCCACCGTGTTCACCGCCGATCGAGCTGAGGCACAGACCACCGCCAACACCGTTGACATCAATCCCGCCGATATGGTCCCAGGAAACGCTGTTCTAGAACGCGTCTTTCGTAGTGAGCATGTCCCTCGACTAGTTTTTATCGAGACGCGAAAGTTCAACCCAGAATGTCAATATCCGAGGAAAACATTTGCCCGAAAACCAAAAAAAAACCTCGAACCATAGCGCTTAATCCGACTCTTTGTAATCGCTTTGAAACATATTTTTTTCGCGAACTCCAAGTTCCACTCGGTCACAGGCGGACATCAAGGCGGAAATTTATAGAGAAGCGACAATCATTATAACGCAAAGTCGTCATAAAAATACAATCTCTCAGCGAATTTCTCACAAAATTATTATAAGAATATACGAATATAAGAATTAAAAAAAAAATATATATATATATACACGTGTAAACCTCTCGACTCGGCGTCAAATGAGAAGCTAATAAAATTGTGCCATTGGATTGTTGCGCAACGTTCATAAATTAAAAAAAAAAAAAAAAAAAAAAAAAAAAAAAAAAACTTTCCAAAGGACAGAAGTTAATCGCGTAACCGGCGACGAGAAACGGGCGAGACGCGGAGAGCATTTTTCGCTGCTACGGCAAAGAAATATCTGAGATTTCCGATATTACGGCGATTTCCGTCCTGGAGCAAACTCATCTTATAGCGCGGTCTGGATCGAAGCACATTTCACGTCGTACTGTGCGATACACATTCCGGTGGCGAGTACGAGAGAGACTTGGGGTCGGATTACCTCGTCGGTCGAGAACGGGAACGCGACCCGCAGCCGATGATGTTCCGCAGGATGAGGCCGCTGCGACGGCTGCTTTCAGAGAATTGGAGTTTACCTCAGATTTTATCTGCCGACATATATTTTCAGACGTTTCCCTGCGCTCTCCGAAGCAAGAAGTTCGCCGAAACACCGCACATTCGCTCGCGTTATCCCAAGTTTCACTGTTTTACAATCCTATTAGCATCCAGCATCCCGCAACTCACGCGATATCTCGCGAAGAAGAAGAAGAAGAATCTAGATAAAGCTCCACGTTTATCCACGGAGATGCCGCAAGTTGTATGTACCTTGTTCGGAAGCGATGCTCGTTCTTATTCAAGTCGAGACTACGCGAGGAAACTCCGGGCGCGTCTTCATTATTTTCCGTCACGAGCTATTCTATTCTTCGAGCAGCAAAATTCGCGGGCGGTACGAGACACATATGACGCGGCTCACGTTCGACGTCACGATTCTATTTTGACAACGAAAGCAAAGCAAATGCACTTCCTCGTTTGGACACATCCGTGGCGTCCCCGATTGGCGCGCGTCGAGATTTCGCGCCAATTCGAGATTTCGAGAGCAGGAAATACGGGATATGTGAGAGGAAAAGGTGATCTTATATATCGCACAAAAAAACAAAAAAAACTCGTTTCGAGTCGATCTCACGAGAGAGTGAGATAATCAGCGAGGCTCGGGAGGGACGATGGCCGCGACGACGACGATGAAGGGCGTATCGACGACGACGCGTCGCAGGGTGTGGGGTAATAGGGAATTATTTTTATATACAAGCGCGACGATAATCAAGCTCGTGGAGGACTGATCGTGATGCTTCTCGTGGAAACACGCGCGCAAGTACTGTATGACGTCAGAGTGCGACATGTGATGTTGTCAACGAGACCGGAATGGAAGAACGGAAAAAAAAAAGAAAAAACGAAGAAGGAAGAAAAAATCCGAGAAAAAACTGGGAGAGGGGAGGGAAGAAGCACTCTGGTTCGGACAGCCGGCGAATCGATTTTTCCGCGATCCCTTCCGATGGGAAAAATCGCCGCTTTGTCAATTCTGACGATATTCCTAAATGCGAGGAAATAAAATAGTATTTCTATTCGTATAACCTTGTGTAAGGTTTTGTTTTTCGGGGTGTACGTATTTGTAGCCCTCTTGCGTACACGATAGATAAAACGCCGTGCTCTCGATGGAGGGGAACCGGAAACACATACACACATCCGAATGCGATTTCCTATCGTGAACGGCCGTCGAAGTTTTGCCCTTAAGGTTTTTCCGAGCGTGTTTTTCGCGAAGCGAAATTTGTCGCACGGAATTTGTCGGCTGTTTTGCCTCAAAACATCTTCGAGCAAATTTCTACACCGAATTTGGAAGTATTATCTCGATCGACTCTATGTATTTTCCGCGGAAATCCCGTAATCAGGCATGCAATCTGTCAAAAACAAAAAACAAAAAAAAAAATAAAAAAAAAAGGAAGAGAATTTTGTGAGAAAAACAAACTCTACAAAGAATATAGTTTCGGCAGTTCAGTGATATTAGCTGACGAGAAGCTCGCTGGATGTAGACATATCGAATTTACTAAAGTGTTAGAGCGTCGTTGTAAAAACAAAAAAATAAAAAATAAAAAAATAAAAACTATGTAGTAGGTGACATATTTATCGTTAACGAGAGCAATTTCTATAAACGCGTCGTCTATATATATTTTCGATAAATAAAAAAAAAGAGATAGAAGAAGAAGAAAAAGCCTCTCTCTCTCTACATCCGGAAGAGACTTCTCCGCGGAAGCTAAGTTATCACTGCCGGCGAGTCCCTCCAGAAGACGCAGGACGATAAAAAGACAACAAAAAAAAGCAGCTTGAAAAAAAAACCTAAGAGTAAGACGATGCGTTCGCGTGAAAAAGTGCGAGACGCGCACGAGGATTACCAAAAAACAAAACAAAAAAATAAATAAATAAAAAATAAAAAAACTATACCATGTTGTTTTAGCCGAGAATTTGTATAGTAGACGAATAAGAAGACGAGCGTGTGAATAAAGTTGTTCTCTCTCTCTCTGTTCCGGAGAGGAGAAAATCTAACTCGTAATAGGCGCCGCGTGCACCCAGTGCCGCGTCACTTTTTAGATAGGTGTACATACATATAAACCCGTCATGTGTTACGACGCGTTAAAACGTAACGAGCGAACGACGCGCAAACGACGACGAATCGCTTCCTTCGATTGATAGAGCGCGAAGGGACGCGAGACTTTCTGACGTCGTCGTCGTCGTCGTCTGCGTGAGAAAGAGAGACTTTATATTACACATTGGCCGCGTTCCAAAACTTCGCCTCCAACGCGCGGAGCGAAACACGAGGATTGCGCGTATTCAACAAGCCGCGACAAGACCGCGAAAAGTAGTACACGAGAGAGAGAGAGACCGTGTGACTACGCGAGAACACGTCGTTGTGTAATTCCCTCTAGTAATTTATACGGCTATCTGTTACACTCTCGACCATTATAGGTGGAAACGTCAACTTTTGCGGAACCTAAGTAAGAGATTACGGGGAAAGTTTGCGCCCGGAGATGGAGAGAGAAGAGCGTCCAAACTTCCGAAATATATACACGCACGGTTGAGTGAAAGTTTCGTGATAAATAGGGCCGAGTCTCTTAATTGGATATCGTATGCCTTATATATTGAATCATTGTTACGCAAACCGTACGAAAGCCGAGAGACAACTACGTGAGGAGAATTACGACTTATTACTTATGTGTGTATGTAAAAAAAACAATAAGTTACTCCGCGGGAAGAGAGGCGAAGTTTTGGCGGCTCCAAACAGGAGAATAAAACAAGAATTATTATTATCGCGGAGGATGCGCTCGCTGCACGCGTCGACGCGCACTGACAGAATTTCGCTCCGAGAGAGTTGTTTTTCCTCTTTTCGTCGTTTTAACATTTTACGCGAAAATGTTATTTTTCACGCGGAGAAAACAAACTTCTTCCCGAATTTCCTCGCAATAATCTCCAAGAACAACTTCTTGAACTATCTGGATAAATTCCCGCGGAAATTATGTGACACTCAAAAACTGAATTATTAAACAAATTTAAAAACGGAGAATATTTTTCAAAATTGTCTCTGATAATTTTATCTTGTGAGACAGTTTTAAATTTAATTGCCTTCATTTCGTCGGTAATTAACGAGCGTAATTTTTACGCGAAATGTGAGACGAGCGAGGACGAAGCTTGATAGCTCGCAGTTTTATCGAGCGCTGACGTTATTAGCGAGAAATACATGAGGTGTCATTTGAACGAAGTCATTATCGGACTCTTAGAGGCGCGCGCAGCGAATCGCTCCGTAGTCGCGCGAGAGACAAGGAGCTTGAAAACTCGCGAGTGCTGCCGAATTGCCAAATGTAACAATCAAACAGTGTCTAGTGTTGTAAAACAAAGAAAAAAAAAGAAAAAAAATTCAAAGGAAGAAGACCGAGAACGCGGATCAATAACATGCGAGTGCGTGAGCGTGCGTGTGAGTGCGCGATTGTGCGTGCGTGCGTGCGTGAGAGTGTGTGCGCGTGCCAAGTAGTTTAGCGCGACTTTTAGGCGGACCGAACGTATATATTATACATATACATACAAATAATAAGAGACGAGAATGTGTGTGTGTGTGTGTGTTTGTGCGCGAGACTTTTTAGAGACTGTACACACGAGTGTTATTCGTGTCGTCGATTGATTTTAGCGTCTAGAGCCTGGCAGATATCCGCGCGCACGAGTTTTAAGCTATGTATATATATATTCGCAACAGAGAGACAACAATGTGTGAACACATTACGCGGGTGAATGCCGGGCTTAACATTCGTACAACCACGTGAACCTTCTCTCGGTGCCTTTCTGCTGCACTTCTTCCATCGTCGTTTAGAAAAATATACACTGTCTCTCTTCTCTATACTGTCCTTTGTATCAGTCACTCTTCTCCCGACTCTCTTCCCTCCCTCCCTCCCTCCCTCATATTTCTAATTCCTCAGGAGTGTTTCCGCGCGACGCCGCCAGGACCGTAATGGGAAATTTCGCGCGCTTTACCTTCTTTTCTTTTTTCGGTTCGATTTCGCGCTCAATTCTACGCTTCTTTGCTTTGTTTTTTTTTTTTTTTAATTCGAGATCGCGTCTTTCTCAGTTGAATCCGAGAAAAATTCATTCGAAGTCTTAAAAATTAGATTGTTGAAAAATTTCTATATATTTCAATTTCTGTGTTGTTTTGTATATCTTAGAAAACTAACGGTTGAAATAACTAGTTTTTTTTCATCTAATAAATTGTAATTGTTACGTATTAAACTTTTTAAACTCTGCATAACGCGCCGAGTATTAAAAAGTAAAATAGTTCGTGAAAAGAGACAAAGAAACACAGAAGAGAGTTTATTTGCCACAGTAAAGAGAAACGCTGTGTGTGCGTGTGTTTTACATTATATAGAATATTTTCTAAAAAAAAAAAGCTATATTAGATAGAAAAAACCAAACAACCGCAAAGAAGCGGCCGCACGGAACCTCTCTCATATTGACGATTATAGACCTTCGTACTTTTATATGATTTTTCTACTCTCTTCGACTCTAGATACTTTAAGAATAAGAAACATTATTCTATCTCTAGAACTCGCGCCTAGAACTCATTGAAACATTCGATACAATAATTGGACAATCGTTTCTCACATCTCGAATTAAAACACACCTCGGTTTAAAACAACGCATTTCCCATTTTCCTCTCGTTGTAATTGTGTATTTTTTTAAATATCGAAGTGTACTTGTTATTAATTATAGTATTTATGATTAATTATAATTTTCTAAGTCACACATAATGATGTCAATTAACAGTAACCTTTCTTTTTCTGTGTGTAATTTTTATACATGTGTTTCTATCTTTTCCCCTTTCATTAGAAGCATTAACTGATAAATTAAATTAAAATTGTGCCAAAAGTCAATATATATATAAGTCGGCAAGAAATTCCGGAGGAAAAAAAATTTTCTATTTGACATTTTTCTTCCTCTCGTTTTTTTATATCTTTTTGTAAAAGTAAAACGAAACTTTTCTAATGTAGAACTATCCTCTCTCTGTTTTAGGTTTTGCCGTCTTAAAGCTGTATTCTTAAATTTTTATATAACTCGTGTCTGATTATATTTAGACGCTTACTACTACTGCTATCGTACTTCCAATTAAGTGCACAGTAGAAAGACGCATGTTTATTACGCTAATTTGAAAAATCACTTGCAAATTTGTCACAATGATAATAATAATATGTATATACAAAATATTTCTCTATATTTTACTACAAATAAATATATATATATATAAATAATAAAAATATATATATTTAAATATATTTTGTTAAGATAAAAACTCTCTACTGTGAATTTTTTAGTGTGCTAAATTTTTTAATTAGAGATCTCTTGTTTTGTAAATGTGAGCTTAGTAATTAGCGAGAATCAAACGTGCGCCTTTGAAATGTGCACCGTTCGACACGAGAAGTTTTCAGTTGATATACTCTAGATCTCGAAAAAAAAAACGATCCCTCTCGAACGTCCTGAAATTCGGTGATGTGAGAGTCCGTGCGAACGTGTCGGCGAGAGGATGTTACCATAAACGCGTGTTACCATAAACGGACGCCTATTAATTGCGTTGTCGTGTAGAAACGAAGGAACAAAAAAACCGATAATGGCTCGATAATTAGCTCGCGCGATAAATTAAAAAACGCAGGCGCAGTCGTTAAGTGTTCCGTTTTGTAAATAGTTCCATTGCGAGAATCGTATTAATTGCGTGAACACGAGACGTGGGCTTGGCGGGGAGGAAGGGGGAGAAAGGAGTGTGAGAAAATGCAAGACAAATGATAACGAAAATCGAAGCGTAAAGCACAAGAACGGCCTCAAAAACAAAAAACCAAAAAACAACGGTGTAGAAATATTCCGTAGATCGACATAACAGGTGTTCTTGTGTAACCAGTGAACAATTCAATGTGACACGTGAATTCTTGCGGTAAATATTAAAACGAATTGCAAACTAACTTATTTATTTTTCTTTCGCCATTCGATGGCGAAAGAAACTCGGTAATAATTTCAACGCGCTCGGTAATAATTTCTATAAGTTTTAAAAGCATAAATGTTACTTTTTTACGCGACGAACCAGAACGAAAAATATCGTGAAATTTTAATTTATTTGTTTTTGCGCGTAATTTTCTATTGTTAAGGATGGCCACGAGTTAATTAGCAATTTGTGTCAAATATAATAAATTATTTCTGACACACTTCTCTCGCACTTTATTTTTCACTCGCGGTCGTGTTCTTCTCGCGATCATTATCGGAATTGCCATTGACCGAACGTCACTCGATTACGAAAACCAATTAGAGAAGCCGGACAGAGTCAACATGATGGTAAATTTATGTCGAACAAACATCACTACTAATACGTGCTACAACAACAAGTCCCGTTCTGTCGATTGTCGGAATAGAACTCGAAAGCCGAACGTTCTGTTCGACGTCGATGGCTCTTTTTTTTACCTGATAAGCGATCGATCGTGAGAAACTCTAGCCGGTGCTCAGGCGCGCGCGTGATCGATCGATCGATATCGAATGGAGCGTTTATATCGGGCAACGTAATACAATAAGTTACCCAAAATGTTATCCGAAGCGTTAAAAGGGAAAAAACCAAGCAAAGACGATGGAAACAGTGACATACACGTTTACAGATACACAAATATACACACACATATGCATATATACACGTACAAGATGTTAATAAATTGGAATAAATGTTACGAGTATATTTCAAGACGTCTACTGTTTCTTTTTTACTGGCTTATCGACCATCTGAATTAGCGATGAAGAGAAAAACATACATTTTATACGTAATTAAGTTTCTTTCAAAAATACATTAAATAATAAAAGGAAGTTTTTATACATAACATATTTGTTTTTCTGCAGTTATATTGGAATTATTATTTTCTCTTTTTCTCACGTCTTATATAAAAAGAAAGTACAATCATATTTTACGTGTTTCTACACAGAGAACGTATATTCGCACATATATTTTGAAATATATATATTTGCACAACTACGCGCTTCTATTTTTTTCATTAATATTTTCTATATATTGTATTATTTTGCAATAGAAAGGAGGGATCAATACGAGACGAAAATCGAATGTTCGGGTTCAAAAACTTTTTTATTCAAAGTTCAATTACAAACGTTTCGATCCTGATTTGGATCTTTTTCAGTGTCTATACATAGTAAGATACGAAGAAAGTTACAAAAATTGCTTTGTCATTAAAAAGTAAAGATAAGTTAAGATAGACTATCTTTGTTTTTTAATTCAGGTGATTATAACACATTTATTGCGTATCACGTATTTCTGTTATCTTGTAATTGAACTTTGAATAAAAAAGTTTTTGAATGTAATTGTATTATTTTCATTTAAAATTATTAGAATTATTTCTAGAGTAAGAAAATGGTTCTACTAACAGAACGTACGTACGATATTGCGGCGCTCGCACACAGAGCTGTTCTTATCAAAAGATAAATTGACCTTGTTTATTAATGTCTTGGTGATGTTTGTACAATTAAGGCCCGATCCACACTATCGGTTCGCTCTTGGTCCGCTCACGCTCCGCTCTCAATCCGATCAAATGTTATTGCATGGACTTGATTACCCGTAGTGTGAATACGTTCTTTGTAAACGATACAGTAATATTTTATCGGACTGAGAGCGAACCGTGAGCGAACCGAGAGTGTGGATCGGTTGGAAATCTCTTCATTCTCTCCGCGATAGTATCACGCAGGCTTGAAAAAGTGTGAAGTATAAGATCATCGGAGTTTCTTGAGTTCCACTACTACGCGCGGCAGAAAATCATCACCAAGATGGATTACACCAAGTTTTACGCTAAGATCACCGGCAAACGAAGAACAAACTTAATAAGACAATTAAGTAAGTCGTCAATGTTCACTTTTAGACTTTTCGTTCTTTGCACATTTTTTCATTGATAGAAGAAATGTATAGTTTTTGAGCTGCTCTTTTTTGGTAAAATTAATTTTTAACACACACGTGCGCGTTAGATAAACTCCACTCGAATCAGCCGAACTGCATCACTCTCGCTGGTGGTATGCCAAACATCGCCACGTTTCCCATCGAAGACATTTCCGTGACGTACAAACACAACATCTCGCTGCAATTTGACAAGCGTTCACTGTCCACGGCGTTGCAATATGGATCTTCGCAAGGGTAATTTCATCTTTCTTAAAACTTCAAAAATGTTGTAAAAATTATAAAAATTCATCTCTTTCTTTTTATTTTTTTTTTTTTTTTTTGTCTCCTTCTCATCTTCTTTTTTTTATCATACATACATTTTTATTTTTCTTACAAAAAAGTTACTTACCGTTATTGGAAAAATGGAAAGAGTTTCAAAAAACTTGGCACACATCGAGACGAAACGATTGGAATGTCGCGTTCACGAACGGTTCGCTGGACGGGTGCAACAAGATCTTCGAGATGATGCTCGACGAGAATGAGCCGGTCATGATCCAAACGCCGACGTATACTGGAATACTTGGAGCGGTTGGTTATTTCAAATTAATTACAAAAATTGACATAAGTTTCAAAATTACCAGTATTTAACAACATATCTCTCATATCTAATGACGTTTTCTCTCTCACATAAATATTTTATATTATTTTATATTACGTCACTTGTATAAGCTAGTATCGTTGTCACCGGAAGTCATAGAAATCAATCAAGACGCCGAAGGAATAATCCCCGAGGAAATCGCCCGCCACTGCGAGCGAAGACTCACAGATGGAAAATCAATGCCCAAGGTAAAACAACTTCTCACTGTGCAAAATATTTCTTCACTTATAGAAACATACAATAATAATTCTATTTTCTATCAATAAGATGTACACATCTCGAGAGTGAAGTGAATTTTTCAGTTGCTTTATGTCAATCCAACGGCCGCGAATCCTACGGGCATCACTTTGACGGAGACTCGACGTAAGCGAGTTTACGAATTAGCGCGGAAATACAACTTCCTGATTGTCGAGGATGATCCCTACTGCTTTCTGCACTTCTTGGACAAACAGCCCACGTCGTTCTTCTCCCTCGACACCGACGGTCGTGTAATCAGACTGGACTCGTTCAGCAAAATCATGAGCGCTGGGCTTCGCGTGGGTGCTGTCACAGCTCACAAAGATATTGTGGACAAGCTGGTCGTTCACATGGAAAATTCCATTCTCCATCCGTCTTCTCTGTCGCAAGTGAGATTTTTCTTTCTCGTATCGTCTTTCTTATAACACATCACCGCGCATTTTCAATTTTCTTCAGATGCTTCTTTACAAACTGTTTGAAGTTTGGACTCCGGATAAATTCGAGAAACATTTTGAGGACACACGGAAGTTTTATCGAGACCGACGTGACGTAATGCTGACAATGGTGGAGAAACATTTGACTGGTATTTTATCGTCACGCGCACACTATCGGGATTTTCTGTGTTTCAAATTCATTTTGTGAGAAAAATGAACGTAAATATAAAAATTCTCACAATTTTGCATTACAGGTTTAGCGGAATGGTACGTGTCTCAAGGCGGAATGTTTCTCTGGATCAAAGTATTGGCTGTAAATGACGTAATGAATTTAGTGATGAATAAATGCGTGCCCCAAGGTGTCTTTGTTCTTCCCGGCAATGTTTTCTATTACAATCCCGAAAAACCTAATCGTCACTTGAGACTTAGCTACAGCTACGCCTCGCCTGAAGAAATAGACAAGGTATCCGTTTAGGAAATCTCGTTAATTTTTTGCGTATTTGTTGCAAAATTCGCAGTAAATATAACGCCAGAAATAGTAACCGATATGTTATTTGTGTCTCTCACTTTTCAGGGTCTGTCTATAGTGGCGAACATAATACGCGAAGAAGCGGCAGCTTGCAACGAAAGGAAAATAATGTGAAGAGCGTGCGTTTCTCTACGCACATTGTATTCATGATACCACACGTACATGTGTGTACACAAATTTAATTAAAGCTCAACAGCAATAAAAACCAATCTTATACTAATTTTCTTATTTTCATATATGTATATATGTAGAATACATAGAGATAGTAGTTTTTAAAAATTTTATCAATAAATTTAATTTTATTAGAAAACACTTTTCACACACCATTAACGTTCGCGTATATTGTGGAAATCAATCAAAAACGCCGATAGGATAATTCCTGAAGAAATTGCGCGAAAATGTGAGAAAAGACTTACAAATGACAGGCCAATGGCGAAAGTAAAAAAAAAAAAACAAAACCCAGATATGTTAAATAAATTTACTATAAATTAAATATATCCGTGTAGTAATATTTTCCACTTATAAAAACAATTTCGAGAACACGTTTTCGAGTCACGTTGACTAAATCTTTTAATTGTTTTATATCAAACCTACAGCCGCGAATCCCATGGGCGCCATCTTGACGGAGACTCGAGACGATTCGTATCTCGACGAAAGCGAGTGTACAACTTGGCGCGGAAATACAACTTCCTGATCGTCGAGGACGATCCCTACCGCTTTTTACACTTCTTGGATAAACAGTCCACGTCGTTCTCAACATCGACAGTCGTGTAAACAGATTGGACTTGTTCAGTAAAATTATCAACGCCGGAATTCGCGCGGGTGTCGTTACAAAGACATTTCAGACAAGTTGATTCTTTACATGAAAAATTCTGTTCTTCATTCCTCTTCTCTGTCGCAAGTGAAACTTTTTCTCCACATTTTTTTTAAGTTGTCAAGCATTAAAGATTTTTCACACATATTTTTTTACATACAATATATATTTTGCGTTTGACGTATAGTAATTATTGTAGTTTAAAAAAATGGATAAAAAGCGTATATTTCTCTTGCAAAAATCGTTTATCTCGATAATTGATATCTCTCTCTCTCTCTCTCTCTCTTTCTCTCTCTGTTTTCTCTCTTTTCTATCTTTGTATTGCGAGACAGTATTGATCGTCCGGAATAATTGAAGCATTTTGTCGCCTTTTTTCAGGGACTCTTTATACTGGCTAAAATAATACAGAGCAAAGCGGCGAAAAAAAAACAATATCGAAGTATACAAGACGAATTAATACTTTCAAAATAAACGCAAATGCGTGTTTATTCTCGAAAAGCTTTATTCTGTTCAGTATTATATTAATATACGCAATGTGCTAAAATTACGCACATATGCTGCGTTTAAATATTAAAATCAATTACTAAAAGAAAAATATGATATCGCATTATAGGCAAAATGTGCAAAAATATATTGTATTATTTTAAATATGTATAAAATCGTCGGTAATGTCAGTTCTCCGTGAACCTTTATCGAGAACTGAGGGTCTTTAACCCTTAGAACGTACAATATCGATCTGTGGCGTTGCTATTTCGGTAACGTTCAAAAATATACAAAATATACATACTTAATTCACTTCGTTTGCTTTAATAACGAAATTAATCTCGAAAATATTTATTTTATCTATTGCATTAACTTATTTTTAAAAAAATTCATAAAACGTTAGAATTTAAAAAAATTATCGCAATTCCTTTTTCTTCTAAAAATAATTGGACAAGTTAGTAACTTGTCGCGTAAATTTTGCTGCGAGTTATGTGACATTTCGTGATAAAATGTCCGTTAATGCGACACTCATAATAATAGACGGACTCGAAAGATAACAGTCGTAAAAGATAATCGCATTATCAGCGATCCATAAAAGATCACAAATTATATTATCGTGTCTGTCACTTCGTGGATAACGGGTTGTTATAACAAAATACACGTGCGATTTTGTTTTCTTATTTTATTTCGTTCAATCTTCTTCCCTCTTCTCTTTCCCATCTA
This sequence comes from Pseudomyrmex flavicornis, assembly GCA_014825475.1. Taxonomy (NCBI): domain Eukaryota; kingdom Metazoa; phylum Arthropoda; class Insecta; order Hymenoptera; family Formicidae; genus Pseudomyrmex; species Pseudomyrmex flavicornis. The sequence continues at coordinate 70,261 of QVNW01000524.1, forward strand.
CGTTGCGCAAAACTTTTGCATATTGTCGATAGAAAAAAATCAATTTGTCAATATGTATATGTCTTTCTTGAAACATATTGCAAGAATATTTTCAATTTTATTGCAAGCGACGGTTGTACTTTTAATATTACACAGTTACTCTCATAAATTATTTCGATGCTGTCGCGATTCTCCCGCAAAACAAAAATATCATCCGCCACCTCCCAAGGGGGTGCGGTATCGATAAGAGATGTCGTCTTGGTCGCGCACCTTGTCAAAACTCTGACGTTCACACAAGATAGGCAAGTCTTTTTCTTAACAGAGATAGACGTGACAGCACGTGCTACATATCGGAAAAGAGAGATGAGGATGGCGCGGTTTAACAAACTCCCCCGTTCTCTCTTTCTTTCGCACCCTATCCCGGAATAAATGTCACGTCACATTGCGACAAAAAGATCCATTATGTATTTTTTTTTTTTTTTTTTTTTTTAATTTTTTTCATTAAAAACTCAAATAAAGCAGCGACATCAATTGTCTCTCTCGATATTTGTCCCGGCCGGCGAATGTTTTCGGGTCAACGCGCACCAACGGTACTACCACCCTCGGTCTACAACAAATTGCCAACTCGCTCTCTCTTTCTCTTTTTCCCCCTCTCTCGCCGCCAACGCGACACTTATAGAGAATTAATAGCGGCTTTTATTGCGAGTTCTCCAAGTAACTGGCGGAATTGCCAAAAAAGTTTAAGGCGATCTATGACGACGACGACGCACGCGCAAACGTGCCGTTTCCATGGCGCCGTTGCTACACGGTTAGGTAATGCTGGATTAGACGGTAGTACGCCGTTTGCCGACCCTCTCCGGGGTAACGCTCAGTACACCCTAAACCATCGTCGCGGTTAGAAGACGATCTCTCGCATCATCACACTCGCACGTGCGTACACACGCACACACACACACAGACATACATACACACACATGCACGCGGACGTAATAACATCGTGTGTCGCACACCTGTACGTCATACGCACGTACCGGCGTCCCTCGCACCCCCTTGTGGAGCGAGAACGCGCGGCTGTTTAACCCGCTGTTTACGACACACACGCTCTCTCATCCGGTCTGCACATCCGACCAGCTCTTGTTTGTTTATTCGACCGCCACGATCCACTCCGCTTTTCCGGGATCTCTGACGCGGATTTTCCGTTCATTCATACTGCGTTTTCAACGCGGCGGCTCATTTATTCGACCGCGTTTGCTCCGTTCTTCCGCGTTCGCTTCAGTGAATTTGTCGTATTCTCCCAATTACATATCTACCTAGATATCTTACAATTACATTTATATATATATATGTTATATATATGTATATATATAAAATATATATATGCCATAGCTTTACCACGTTCCCGTTGCTTCGCGTACACCGAAGTCGGTCTCACCGGCCTCGCTGAAATCCAAGCGGACTGAGTATTTTGTTTGCTCCTCGGGGTGCACTTGGACGCACCACCTCCACCACCATCACCACCACTACCACCATCACCGCCGCTGCCGCCGGCGTGGACCTTAAAATCCAGGCTGCGTGCACGTAATCGAGCACAGTGTCGTGGGACGAAAGTGGCGGGTGGTGTGTTTACTGTGGTGGCGGCGACGGTATTATCCTGACGGGACTAAGACTGGTCAGGTCAGTAACACGGGGTGAGTGGAGTTACTTGGATTCTTCGTAGCGCGTTTTTTTTTTTCACGCTTCTTTGTTTTTGAACTTAGAATCTTTGTTTTTCTGCTTGCGCTTTTTTTTAGCACGCCTGTAATTACACGTGTCTGTTAATTTTTTTTTTTTTTTAAGAAAAAATACGTGTCTTTAAAAACGTACTCTCGCTCTGGCATGTTTCCGGATAATTTTGGCATTCAAAGAATTTTAATCATTTCTTGTGTTCTCTCTTCTCTGTTTCTCTCTCTCTCTTCTAATGTACATAAAGCATCTCTCCGACTTTCCAACTTTTTAAATTGTTTCAGTAAATTTTGTATTCTTTGAGATAAAGTTTTCAACAAAATAAAGAACACTTCTTTATGTCTCGTCATAGAAGTGCACTTATATATTTAATAAAGCGATATTTTAGAACAATTTCAATTCAGTTAATTTCAATTTTAAAACGATATTGAAACTTTATTTACAACAGCAAATAATACGCTTGTTTTTTTGTTTTTGTAACTCTTGCGATGTTTTCATGTGTAAAAAGAAAGAAAGTAAAACTAGTCGAGCGCATACAAAACATTCCTTTCACGTGTATAATATATATTACAATGCGCAGCGCAATGGGGTACTTGCTGTTAATGCAACACAACAAACTAAGTATTCCTGCGTTATACACTCGATGCCTTTTGTCTCATAAAATGTGTTACATTACAACAATTAGCTAAACGCCAAACAAACCATAATTAATTTCCAACAATTATAAGCGACAAACTCCCGCGTTGCGTATATCAATGTTATTTCTAAAGAGAATTTAGCAAGTCCGGGCGAGTTGCGCGCGTGTTTCGCTAACTCTCTCGCGAAAGCGCGCGAGCAAATAGAATGCTCGCTCGTTCGCTCATTCGCTTGCACGCGCGAAAAGCGAATGATCAAGAATGCATATTACCATTAATCGTGCAGACGTGCATCCCATATGTGCAATCGTCGTCGCCGATTTGCGTGGAGAGACAAAAACGACTTGGTTGTATTGTTTTCGTTTTTTTTTTTTTTTTTTTTTTTTTTTTTTTTTTTTCGCGCGGCAGAGACACGCGGCGCGGTGCGACGCGTCACGGAATGCGGAAAACGCGCCGCCTCGCGCGGCGCATATACATTTTCGCGTGCAAACCATTAAAATGATCGATACACGACGGGTTGCTATGACAAAAATAGACAAATGTTCGTAATGTCTTCGCGCGGAAGGTAAATATACTCCGGGTCGCTAACACACATACTGGCGTTCTCGCGTATGCAGATAGATATAGACGACACATATATAGGCATATATGCATATATACACACACATAGATGTATAGAGTATATACATATACGTGCGCATATAAGAGTGACGTGTGTGACACGGAGGAGTCGCGCAGGCGCTACCTGTAGACTCAGCGGAATACGTGATGATAAATACTAAATTTAACCCCCGGGGGGTGAAACGGCGCGACGTCAGGGTATCCGGATCGATAACACTTTTCTAGCGTCGTGCTTTCTTTTTTTATCGGCAAAACGTGACTTCGCGCGTGTATGTAGGGCGTTTTATATAAATCGTTGACCGCGGAGGTCGCGGCGAGAAAAGCGTGTGTGTGCTATCATATCCTCGCGCGATATGTACACGTTCTGATGTACGTATTGTGTGACAAAAGTTCTTTTATTAAAATTCCACGCCGCTTGCACGTGCGTATAAAATTCTCCTCACTGTTGGTTTTCCGAAAATCTGCGGAAGATTACGCAAGAAACCGCGGCGGGGGAATATTAACCGTTCGTGTATAATAATGCGCTCTCACAAGAGAGGGAAAGCCTCTCGGATAAAACTTTTAATAATACCAAAATAATATCTCTTTTAATCGACGTAGCGTAGAACAGTTTTTTTTTGTACATTTCGATAATTAAAAAATTCATTAAATGTTCGTACAATCGGTTAAAAGCAATTATACGCCGCAATGATCAAATTTGTTAATAGCATGAAACGGATATAAAAATACTTTTTCGTACATATTCTATTTCATTTCTTACGCAAAATATATTCCGTATTTTCACAAATAATGATTTTATATTTTAGAAATTTTCGCTCGTCTCTCGTGTATCTCTGTTTGTGTCTTAATCACATAATATATTTAAACAACTATTAATGTTTAAATAATTATTAATATATTTCTCACCGACGAATTTATAATTCAGCAGCTCGCGTACTACCGCGAAAGTTCAAAGCGCAGATAATCTGTCTGTCAGTAGGAGGAATATTCTCTCTTCTCCGTCTACGATAATATTCAATATTCTGTAATATTCCGTAAATGAACTAATTCAGAGGTGTATATATATGTGTGTGTGTGTGTGTGTGTGTGTGTGTATATATATATACACGATAAGTATGCAAATAATGCCGCTACCAGATACGTTGTTCTATTTATTCGGTCGCTCAAAGAAAAAGAAACTGGAACGGTCGAAAAAAAGTTACGTTATTTGCATTGAAGACAGCAAAGAGAAAGCGGGAAACGCTATTTAGTTTATAAAAAAAAAAAGAAAAGAAAAAAACAGCGGGTTTTTACTTTGTGCATTGTGTATCTCAATTCACAATCGAAGCGTAATAGTAGTTTAACCCACTTCTTTAAAGGGAATTGAAACACATTAATCTACATTTAATTTTCCTCATTCGAACGTTCGAAAGCAAAGTGCTAATCATTCTCCCTCTCTCAGTTTTTATATGCGCTTTTTAAGAATTTTGACACAAATTTTATCGTTTTCGTAACGCATGCAAAGAAAGAGGATCGAAAATATATTTCGGGTTTTTTCATATGTACATGTGTAATGAGGTATGAAAAACGGTAACACACGGTAATGCTCTTTAATAACACGTTTACACAAACACAATTGGCACAAATTATTTGTTTGTAGCGCTGTATAATCATTTATTAAAAAAAAAAAAGAAGAACAATTGATATAAAATATTTCACATAGATAATGCGTGTGTTCGGAAATAAAATATGCATTTCACCGAATCCGCTGCGTATTTGCGTCAACGTCTATGTAACGTACGTACAGCGATGTGTTCAAAATAAATTTCACGTAAACGAATGCAGGACGTAGTCTATCAAATACCGCACGTCAAAATTCATTTATTTACACATATTGTTGAATCCGCGTGTCAACGTAATTCGTCGCGCGATGCACTGCTGCTCGGTCGAACTTGCATGCATTAAAAGTACATTGAGAGATACAAAAAAAAAAAATAAATAAAAAAATAAAAAACAAACTACGCTTGCAGGATATTTCAATATAAAGTTAAATAATTGTCACGAGAGAGAAAACTTAATGTAATAAAATTAAAATAATTATCTTTTCGTAACTCTAGTAGTTACGTGTGTGTATATACATATGTGTATATACATATATATATATATATATATATGTGTGTGTGTGTGTGTGTTTGTGGTATATACACATATATAGAATACTGTTACATTGATTCTCGCATTGCGGAGACGTGACCTCTATTTCTAACACGAAACGTGGTTAATAAACGTGGTTAATTAATTTAATGACGACTTCTTCTGTACGTCCACGCAATCTCAGGTTCATTTTTTCTTAAACATTTTATTTTTCAACATTATATTTGTTACTTAACAATTACTTCGAAAGCAAGGTTTGTTTATGTCTCGTCTAAAAGAGCTAGTTTTTATCACCGTGCGTTTTGTCATCGTGGTTGGTAGAATATCTGTCTATGAACTCGGAATTCACCGTTTTGAGATCGTACGCCCAATCCACCCAAGCCATGAAATCTATAAAAGCGGTCGCTAGATTCAAACGATACAGGGGCAGCTCCGCGGCCTTATAGTCCCACGGGAAGCAATGATGGTAATTGTGCCAGCCCTCGCCAAGGGTGAAGAAAGACACCGTCGGATTCTGCGTTGGCTTAATAGTTCTGGAACAAGAACGGAGAAGGGAGAAGTGTTTCCACTCGGCTTGATCTGGACCAACACCAACTTCTGCCGGAATCTCGTGCAACAGATTATTTAAGCGGAATAACACTTTACAACTTCTGCTTATTACGGCGGAGGGTGTTTCCGTGCGAGAGAAATTCTCTCTTCGATTTATCTCTTCCGAAGGACATTGATCGATGTCTACAACGCGTTCATTTTTTTTTCTTTTTTTTCTACTTAAAAACGCAAGAAAAATTGCGCAATTAAAGTTTCTTGATCAATTTTCTATATTTTTTGTATTATTGTCTTTTTTTTATTATCAATTGATATTGTTTGTTTTTATGGTGTTAAAATACTTGCTCTCTTTAGAGAGATTACATTCGGTTTTCTAAAAGACTGGGACGAAGTATTTTATCATTTAAATTTAGAACAACATGGATAAACGTGGAATTAGTCGGTGAATCGGATTTCAAGGTAGAAATTTGCGTCCCTGAAAAAGTGCGGTGCTTGCTCACAAGATTAATCACCTCTTGACTGGGAAAGTTAGCAAAGCAAGTTAAAGCGCGCGCGCACACCTACACACATGCACACGAGCACATTACGGTAAACGAATTCTTAATTGAAGATTCAGTACACACTTCAATTTCCATACTTACGTAAAAATGTCGAAAAATATTCAAACTCTGGTTTCTAATGCAAATTTGAACGTTTTTTCTCTTCCGGAATATCAGGAAATTAATAGTTTTTGGAATTATGCTAGCAATCGAAAATGATTAATTTTTTGCGAAATATAAAAAAATGTTTTGCTTCGAAGCCGTTAATTAGTGACAAAATATGTTTCCTCATATAGTCTCAGCGAACTGTATATTTTATCGGAATTTCAAGCTTCAAATCTATTAATTAGTAAACTTTTTCAAAAAATTAAAGAAAATCTTAAAAGAGAGTTTAAAAAATTATAATCTTTCGTCTAAAATATTAAAACTTAAGAAAGTATTCAAAAATTATAATGTAGAACAAAAGTGTTACACACACACAAAACTCCAAAACACTTTTATAATATCTATTAATCGGGAAATAATCGATATAAATTCAGACTTTTTTAATTTTATATTATACTATCTCCTGTCTTTTTTTCTTATGTTATCAATTTACTTTTAAAGTCGTTTATTATCTTAGGTAGCTATTGTGTATTTTTTCGGAATTGACTCCATTTGAAACGATTCCGCGTTTTATTGGTTTTTTTCCCTCTTTTTGAAAAGACAAGAGAAAACTAACAAAAATTAAAAAATTATTCCGGTTCTCAGAATTGATATCGAAAAAGCACGTAACAGCTACTCCTGATCGTCTTATTTATCCGAATCACCGTGTGAACCAAATCTGCTAAGCAATCGTGCAAACAGGGATTAATCGTAAGGTACTTGTTGTAGGGTCGATGACCCAGATGTGAGCGACACTGTTGACACTAAAAGTCGCGTTCAACAACAGCACATAGCGTACAATGATGGAGCCTATGCTCACGTCCCAGGTTTCGTTCCACACGTAGACCGGCACCAAGACCGGCAGTACGAACGCTGCATGATCGGCGGATAATATCTGCAATGAGAACGCATTTCGCGAGTCGTTTAACGTTTTAATACGCGCGCCGAGAGCTTATTGCGAGCGTATATTTCTCTGCTTTACGACGAGCGCGAAGGATACACCGCGCGCGAAATACATAAATCAAAGTGGATTGCGATACGTGCTCTCAATCCACGTCCTCGATCTTTGATGAGACACGTCTTCCAATTAATCTTACTTAATCTCTCTCATCGAGGAACGTCACGCACGCGATTTCGAGCGCTCCGAACAATTACGAGGCGATCTTGAGGCAACCCAATTCCGATGTGACGACTTTCTTACGAGTGTCGAGTGTTCTCTTTCCCCTTTTTCATGAGAATCCGAACGAATCGCGCGAGTTGTTATAGAATATTATCGTTCACGTGCAACCCCGCAACCGTCTTGATTTCTTCTCTCGTTGTCACGCGGAAAGCGCGTTAATAAATTAAGCAAAGATTGTTTGCACTTGTTTTATTATATCTATTGTTTTGATGTATTTGTCCTAACAACGGAGATTTATCTCAACGGAGAGTGCCAAACAAAAAATGGCTAAAAAATTTTGTATATTTTTTCTTTCTACAAAAAACAGCATCGTCCGAGCAAATCAAATAATAGAAGAATAACGCGGAAGAACTGCGTTTATTCCCGTTATTATCTCTATATTAATTTTCGTTTTTACAACGATGGAAAAATACAAAAGTGGGCGTAACACGCCACGTAAAACTGACAAGCTTCATTGTGCGCGTTCAGACTCGGATTGCGGCACTGACCAGTCGATGGCAATTGAGGCTGATTGCCGGTGCATATTTGACGGATCAGATTCCACTCGCCACAAACTCGACCACTCGAACTGCCCGCCCTGTGCCTCATAAACGCGGAGTGTTTTATCAGAAATTGAGGAATGTGCCGAACGCACTGAAACGTTAAACTCACTTGTCGGCGAAGCGTATCACAGGATCGGCCGCTATGTCGCTCATATCCACTACTCTGCCGTACTTCTTGACGTCCGGATGATGTTTCATCATCAGCCAGCCGACGTGCGAGAAGAAAAATCCGCGGTTCGAGTTGTGCGGATCCGCGGACGTGTCCGTGAATTTGTGATGGGTTTGATGGACGCGAATCCATTTCGATAGATGAGTCTGCGAAAGACGGAATATTGCAATGCGAAAGTAGTTGCGTGAAATTCCAATAGTTCGATATCGAAAAAAAAAAAAAAAAAAAAAAAAAAAAAAAAAAAAAAAATGATTTAGATGATGATTACTGTCCGGCGAGAGATTTTACCTGACCAGCCATGCAATACAAATAAGCAAGTAGTATTTTGAGTGGCAATTTAGCTTTGTAGCTTCTGTGCGCCCAGAGACGATGAGCGCCCGCCGTTACGCCAACACCGGCCGTGTATGCGTATACAGCTCCTAAACAAGTAATGTGCGAGCGATAATTTCCAATTAATTAACTACAAAGCGCCGAACTATATAGATATTCTCAATTATTGTACAACAGAGAAAAAGAAGAACGAAAGGTAATGAAACAATGTCGACAAGCGCGCAAGCGAAAACTGTTGTGTCAAAAATATCTGCGCGAAAAAAAATCAAAAATAAATAAAACCCGAAACACACCGAGTTTCACAATCACCGTGGCGTATACGCCACGAGAAGAGATTAAGCTCCGTGTAAAACTCCGCGCTTGTCGATAAAATGAAATTCTGATGGGAATCTAATTGGCGGTTAATAAATGCGTACCCCACATCCAGGTCCAAAATTTTGCCTCGTGATACCGCGTGGCGAACATATAGATCGCCACGACGTGGAGACTGGCGATGCCGATGATATTGCGCCAAATTAATGGCTGTACCGCCGGTATGTGCTCTTTCGACGGTTGATTGAGAACCGAACACCTGCCATTTTCCGTTCCCGTTGACTTTCGGCCTTTATTGTCCTCGTATTCGGTTATCGTTGAACTGTACATTGCTGCAAAACGAAAATGTTTGCGGCTGAGGGCGTGTTGGTATGTGTACGATTTGTTTATTTCATCCGCGTATACGCTATTAATCACACACGCGTGTTCGGAAATATATATTCTGGCAAATCGTTCCCCTCTCTCCCTTCCCTTACTCCCAAAAATTCGCACTCGGGAGAAATAACTACGATAAATCATAGTCCTATGTATAGTCAATTTGTTTTGTGTGTGTGTGAGAGATTTGTGTAGCCCTTTCGGATCGGCGTAATTTTTGCTTTTCACAATAGTTGCCGCGCTTTTTTTCCCTTCATCTTTCCAAATAGCGAGTAAATTATTAATGACAATATAAAAAAATTGCTGTGTGTCACGTGAATGCTATCAAAAATTAAAAAATTTGAGATGCAAGAACGATAACATAATAATATATTAGTAACGCATTATAAGACGTTTTTCTAGCGCTTTAATTTCTTCTGAAAAAAATGACGGTGTACATGATAAATCTGTGCAAATAAATAGTTTGGTAATGATGCAAAATTAAAAACCGAGACAAATGAGCTGCTGTTAAAAACAATAATTTCGCAACGTGTAATTCAGGAAATTACACGTCGTGGATGTGGACCGGGACTGAAGATCTCGTATCGGTCTCATTAGAAGGGGACGATCTCGCTTTAACAAGCGGCCATTGTTAGCCGGTATAACTGCCGCCTCGGCAGTGTATAATTGCGTCCGCATTAGACGAGCGTCTAAATCGGCGAGACGCCGCCATCCGTCTTGTGCCGTCGACGGTACACGCTTTCCCGCTCGCGCTAGTATAACGAGCGATAATTGCATCCGCGCACTCTTTCGAGATGAAGAAACGCGGGCAAAAAACCGCAAGTTCGCGGCCAAGGCAATCGCGCGCGTCACGCATTGCCGGTCGCGTTCTCCAGGCGAGCGTTTGATCATTGCGAAAGTAAAAGCCGAATGTTCATTACTTCGTACAAGCGCCGCACGCATCGTCGCGCGTTATTAATTGACGAGTAAATTTATTATTTATGAACTTATCGCGCGTTGCACTTCGAGCATTGTTTATTTAAGAGATTATTACGTCATCGTATGTAAAATTGCAACTCGCGCGTTGAAATCACGTATTCCATATTTGATGTGTGCAAAATTGTTTATTGTATTTCGCAAAGAGAGACTGAAGAGATACGAATATATATTTTTTACAAACAGATTATGCTCTTCTGTATCATAAATTTGACACCGCACCCAATTCGCGCAAGTGATTCTATGAACAAGCGACTCTAGGATCTCATTTTACGGACTCGAAGAGCCCGTTGCGCACGTTTCAAAGAAGATTCGCGCGACTTTTCGCTCTTATTAGATCAACTACGGCGCGCTTGAAATGCAACTCGTGAACGACGACGAACCGCAAACACTCTGATCTGCTTGATTAAACAATTGATTGCGGAAACACCTGTGGCGAAATGCACTTTTATTGGAATGAAGGCAATTTGTACGACAAACGTCCAATTTCCGATCGATAGATGTGGAGAGGCGCGGGTGCGCGCGCGGAGTGAAAGTGCGTTTAAACAAAAACGTGCATATAAAATCCGAGGGTGGTTATTCATTCTGCTGCGTGACGAGTCAATTATATATATCCGGATGTATCCGGTCACGCGATACGCAATTCGACGCGCACAATATATTGCGCGAGAATTTGCTGCACACCACGTACGTTTTCCGCGACGCCACAAATTACCGCGTGCTTACAACATAACATAATCGCATAAAACTCGATAATAAATACCTATGCCATCAACGATGTTGAGCGTACGCGCGGAGAGATCTTGAGCGGTTTTCTTTTCGCCGTTCTGTGTCACACAAATCCGGATATGTATCGAAAGCACAATCTCCTCTCGTCCATTAAGCATTTTTCGCGTTTCATTACGACTATTAATTTTCCCGTCAATGTCGGCGAGACATTTTTATCTCCGTCACAGAATTGTCTGACTACGTCGGACTCGAGAGAGTCGGAACGAGAAGTAAAAACTTCTCGGCACTTAATATATTGACATACTATTTGCTGCGTGCGCTATTTGATTTTAATATTCTTCTTCATCGCACGCGCGAAACTAACCTACATTTGTATGTTTTTTTGACTTTTAATAATTGTTTTGCAATTCGATTCGATTTATCAATTTTCAACGCTGTTGAAAATATTTTTTTTTTTTTTTTATCGACGCTTTTCGCATTCGATCTCGTACAGTTTTTCGCGGGATTTTATCGGACGGCGTTATTCACGCATCGTCTGATTCCGGCAAGCAACGCGTCGTAATTTACGGTATAATAGCGCGTGGGGGGAAGAAACGACGGCGCATATACATACCCGGAGGCCTCATAAAGCGCGGGTCGCGATTTCCCGACCGTTTTGTTTTCCGCGCGTACGGTCCGTGTAAGGACTTCGTGGAGCAATGACTTATGTTAATATGTATGAACCGGGGGATTTCTGACGGCGTAAATGCGAATAATGCGCGCCGCTATCGCCGCCGCCGCCTGCGTTGCTCCGGAGCGACGGTTTACAACCGCCCTTTCTCGTAATCCCACCTCGGGTTTAACGCGGCGAAAATGCGCCCTGAATGGTCGTCGCGCGATATCGCGAAACAAGAAAGCGCGATTGCGCGCAAAAGTACAGCATTGAAGTCGCTGTCGGGTTCGCTGTCGCGTCAGAATGTTTTTCGGATATATTATTGAATATTCCGACCGAATAATATAATATTCTGACGCTAATTAATTAATTATACGAAGAGAGAGAGAGAGAGAGAGAGAGAGAGAGAGAGAGAGAGAGAGAGAGAGAATATACATATATAGCGCGTGTCAAATGTTGTATTATGTACGTGTCGATATACGCGAACGCTAAGCGAGACGTGAAATATAAATGCACGTGGGTAACTTATACGCGGAACAAAATCGCGCGCGATTGCAAAGCGATATTTTCAAGCGGTTTATCCAGTTTATTAATTTTGCATATTTGTTGTTGTGTATTCGCATTTAGACCGAGAGAAAGGGAAAAACGCTAGAATCGATCGCGATAACGCGTCCCCCCGAAATTATCAAGTAGTAATGATCAATTTCAGAGCGCACGTTGCTCTCGTTGACACATTGACGTATCGGAGAATATTTAATTTATTTGCTATTTACACCGCATATGTATATTTCATCGCGTCCAGTCAGCTCGCGTGATAATGTTATTGTACAAATGCGTTCTTCTTTCTTCCGTCGCGCACAGAGATGAACCATGACACAGGAAATATTTGACATATCACGTCGATATATCTCGGTAACTTTCATGAGAGCCCCCGTCAAAGTTATGACCCGGTAAGAGGAAAATCATGCCGGTGGCTCATTGAGAAAGTATGTCTATCCGCGTGCATTGTGATGCAATGGGGTCGATGCTGTGATACGTATCGATAAGCGGTCGTCCCATTCGATCCTTTAATTATATCCAGTCCCTCCCGGAGCGGGTGAAAAGGAACGGCGCGCTTCGAATGGACAACATTTCAAAGTGATGAGATTTTTGCAATAATAAAAATGTAATCGGTAGACAAATGTTCTTTGATTTGTTTTTGTTTGTTTGTTCGTAAAAAAATGTTTTCATAGAAAACCAGAACAAAAAAAATAATAATAACACCTTTATTCACTATAAATATAAATATAGAACTAAATTGCACACAGGGGCGATATTAAATATTGTTAGATCAAACAAATAAAAACAAATACGTGTGATTTCGAGAAAATAGAGATACATATTTTTTATAATTCGCCCGCCGTTCAAATGCGTCGCGCGCAAAATTATCGATATTTATAATACTTCGCGCGCTCGATGAAAGTCTCGTCGTCACAGTGTATCAACTCAAAAAAAAATAAAAAAATAAAAAAAACTCGCTACACCCCGTCAGAAGGAAAACTCTACTCCGTCTGCGCGCATCTCACAATGCGCGATCGACGAAAACTCATCCTTTTAAACTTTTAAATTAACGATAGTTTGCTGCATACTTACTGCGAACAGTTCGATCCACGCAAATGCACCGAGAGGATATTAAATGCGCTGAAAGACCGAACGGAATGTATCGAATCGCGAATGCACCGTACTCTCCGCAATTCCGTCCAAAAATCTTTCGCAAGATATATGCCAAAGCACCGCGTTTATATGGGGCCAAATGATGTCGCGGCCACGAAACAAGTTGGACGTGGTTGCAATCGACAGCACAAGGACACAGTTTGCTAGAAGACGACGTAGGCGACGAAAGAAAAGACGAAGAAGGAAGAAAGACTTCTTCTCTTTCTCCTTTCCGTGATATCGATTGTTGTCGTGTTTCTTCGAATTTGCTCGACGTTGGAGAACGCTTTTCTGAAAGCCGTTCCGTTGTCTTTTATTTTTTTCGTGTGTCCTTTCGCTTTCGCTCTCTCGCAGCAGCATTCGCTTTGACATGAACGGAATGTATCAAATCGCGAATGCACCGTACTCTTCGCAATCCCGTCCAAAAACCTTCTGCGAGATATACGCCAAAGCGCCGCGTTTATATGGAGCCACATGATCTAGGATATCGCATTAGATTCTGGCCATCATGGAAGTAGAGAGAGAAACGCGGTCGATTTCCGCGATGTGATTGAAAACGTCTCGTCAACCTTTCTCCGGGGAACTTTCACTATAAGTGTAGTTTTCCGACATCTTGCCACATCCCGTGTATTTTCTCCGTCCAATCTGTGTTGTGGCACGAACAGGTGTTCTTTTGTCGTCTGCTGAACAGAGTTTTGAACATTATTATAAAACAATGTTCACAACACTCGGCACGTATAATTGTGTGACAATATTATATAATGGTGACTCGAAACGAAAACTCTTCCGAGCTCGCGAGTGGAAACTCATTTCGAAAAAGCTGTGGTGATTAACACTTATTAATCTTTTCTACAAGAAAAATAAAAGACGCAAAAAAACTAGAAGCAATTATTAATAATTAGTCTCTTCAGCGAAAGAAGTAAGGCATATGATAAGAGAGACAAATGAGCTTTTTTTTCTTGGAAACCTACGGAAAAAATAAAATAAAAAAACATTGCGCTGCAATAGGCAAAAAATACTTCACGATATATAACAAATGTTTTAATCTTCGATCTCATCCGAGCGTTTTTATAAAAGCGAAAAAATAAAAGATTCCATTTCACAGAGCTAGTTATTTAATGTAGATTTTTTTTTTAAATTCTATTATATTTGTCTTTTACTCGAAAGTAAATCGAATCGCGGCGAAACAATTGAGACGAAATCGACGACGGAGAGATTTTCGTATGCTTTCCCGGCGAGCATAGTTTAAAACAAAGAGAGAGAGACTTTAACACACAAAAAGTTTAACATACGAGACGCATCTTGTCTTAGATGCATATTAAAAAAATTTCACTTCATTAATTAATTACGTTTAAGTATCTAGATTCATTAATTACGTTTAAGTATCTAGATTTCACCTATTTAAACCACTGGCAATAACAGATTTCTTGCTTTATTTTTTCTTTTAATCATCGCCGACCGTTATATTACAGAGTGGAAACGTGCAAACTATTATCCGTTTCATTGAAAAAAGAGGATTGAAAAACCGAGTATCATAAACAATGCCATTTACGCTTATTTTTTGTTTTTATGAAAACCGATTGCCGCAAATAGCACGATGAACGTCGTCGAGCGACACGTATTTCGAATATTACACGTAAATTTTTTTATAATATAATACATGGACGCGCTGTTATATGGATATTGCTGTTACCAAATAAATTAGACTTATAGCGCGTTGAAATAAATAACGTATATATGAAATCTCGGAAAGGCGTTTTGCCATACAAAAAAATAAGAGTAATCAGAAAATATAATGTAATCAAATTTTAATGACTATACACACACACACATTTCAGCGCTTGCAGTGTTTCATTTCTCTCTCTGTCTCTCTCTTTTTTTCAAAATGAAATATGTATATTTGATATTGTATAGAATCGCTGACGAAATTATTTCGGTATGTAATCTGTGATTGAAAAGTATGCTTCGACATTCCTGAAAGCAATGAAAAAGCAGATAAAATTGAAGCGAAATTCGAACGATGCGTCGAAATGATACTGCGACATGCTTTCAATTCGTATAAATTGCAATGAGTTAGCTCGTTACGTCCAATTAATTTTATTACACTTATAGACACGCGCTATTATGCAAATAGCCTGTATTCACTTTTATTACTGAATCGTCTGTGTACGTGATGCGTTATGAAAACAATAAAGATGTGTGCGCAAACTTTCACCTCGTTCACATCGCTATTAATTACTTTTTTACGTGATAAAAACGATTTTAAAACTCGGCAATTTTTACACACAAAAAGTACTCGCATTTATTATAGAACGGCAATCCTCGTTACGTTTTTTTTTCTTTTCGATCGCGAACCGGATTATAGAACGGATTTTCCAAATTTGTCGCAGTTATCAACCGTCCAAGTTTCACAATCGAACGCGTTGTGCGGTGTCGTTTCAAAGCCGGATTCAATTGGAAGAATACCCATAATCGAACGCAATACTCAAATCAAAACGATGTTACGTTGTACGTTGCCACGCACGAGAAGTGAATTGCCTCGATCGCGGAATAAAAATCCGCGATCAGGTTCAAAGACAAGTGAATCAATTTTACGTTATTTCCACACCGCACATTGATATTTTGCGATATTGCGGATCATTTATCAGACGTAATTATTTTTACGCTGTTACTCGACACACCCGCGCGCGTGAAAGAAACTTTTTTCCACTTTTCAACAAATCAAATTCTCGAAAAAGAAAAGAAAAACTGATGTTGATGTTGCGTTACGTAGTTTGTCGCGACGGCATAATCATCTCATTCATACAAAGTACGCAACGGTGTAAAAAAAGACTCTGCCTCCTCCTTCGACTTTATGAATATAAAATATAAAATTATACTCTTTCACAATTATACATCTCGCGGAATATCGTCTGTACTTATTTAATTATATAATTTACATACTTCTGAAAATATTTGAGAATCTCCCTGGGAGAATCTCATTGGGAAACTAATTATTTCTAATAGAAAACTTTAATTTGATTCTTTTAACAACTGGAAAGAAAGAGAAAAAAAGGCGCATAAGCAACGCGCGTCGATAAATAAAATGTAATTCAAGAAAATTGATGCCTATCGTTGTCGAGAGGCGAAAAAATCAAATTACACGCTATAGCCGATTGGAAAATGGAATTCCCTCTCGAAATAAGGGTCAATCAGCAGCTACCCGCGTAACCGACAATGGTCGTATATATTGTCGGCATGAATGACGGAAGTGATGATGGTGTGCGCGCGCGCGCAAACTCTTTAGTAATAGAATTGAAGAGGACAGAACGGTCCAATGGCAATAACGAGGTAAAACATCAGAGCCGTGAGCGAAACAAGTTGGACGTGGTTGCAATCGACAGCACAA